>DWJK01000535.1:0-21584 GCA_018248815.1 Croniades pieria auraria
ATCTATCCTTACATTCCGGTTCTGTTTTTCATTACCCTCTTTATACAGGTGCGCCGGTCTTGGAGACTTACATGTCCTCCGTCGAGTAAAATTGATTCTTGGTCTCCCTCACCACCTACATCCAATTGTGTTGTAAAAAAATACAAAAAAACGTAATCCCCGTGCTTGTAATCCCTGACGGGGTAGACAGAGGAGTGTAATACACTCCCACATTTCACCAGTTACGTTTAAGTCTCATAGGTTGGATGGTGAGCATATTGCCTATATGCTTAGGTGGTGAGTCAATACTAGAAATACTAAATTAGAAAAATCCAATAGTACCCGATCCGGGATTTGAACCCAGGATCTCCCGCTCGGCAGTCGCGCTTGCAACTACTCGACCAACGAGGCAGTAAAAAAATATCATCATCGTTATCAGCCTATTTTCGTCCACTGCTGGACATAGGCCTCTCCAAAAAAATTGTGTATACGAATTTATAAACACATGGGATTTACTGTAGATCAGAATTGTATAGAAACAAAGCACGTTTCCGCCGCGTCAACTAAATTCGTTTAATAATTTAAGCCCACTCTAGCAAATTGTTATCGCAAGAATCGTAGAAGTTTGCTGGCATGTAGTAACACACATTCCGAAGGCTAAGTCGTAAGCTGCTTGTCATAAATCCGAAAACCCATTTTCTTGATTAAATGTTAGTGTCTATGTACGTCACTAGCGGCACTAGTCTTTTTCATATAATAATGTCTGTGTTGCGTATATATATTTATGTCTCGTTTTCATGCATGGATTAGTTGCACCAGTTTTCAATCATGTTGATCACATATTAGTAGTATGCAATGAATTATTAATTAAGGAAAATATCGTGAGCAAACCTGCACACCCTAGAATTAAAAAAAAAATTTAAGGTGTATGAAGTCTGTTAACCCGCACTTGGCCAGCGTGGCAGACAAATGGCCTTAACCCTCCCAAGATGAGAGGAGACCCATATTCCAACAGTGGAATGACAAATGGGTCGATTATTTTTTTTTTAATCTGGAGTATGCAATGTAAATAATTTATTTAAAACAAGAAGCGTATTTATGTAAGATCATAAGACCCAGAGTCTTTTTTGTTAGTGACGAATTTGTCAATAAATTAATTGCCAAAATTTAATTATATTGCCTAAATAGTATTTATTTAAGATTTTATTTTTAGCGTGGTCTTTTTTCATTATTACCAGATGTGTCTATTTTTCTCGGTCATTTATAAGGCATAAAATTTTATTGAACACCGGTTGTCAATTATACATACAAAAAAATCAACATAATTAAACAGGCAATCGTATAAAATTCCCAATGTACATATGACCAGGTGTATAAAATATATTTTTACTGAAAAATAAAACGACAAAATATATTTTTACGCAATAATTTATTGATACGCTAATAATTCATGGATTGTTATTAATAATTTCACACTATCTCAAAGAGTCGTTTAAGTAGTGAAGACAGTAGTATTCCTCGCTCTACCGAACCCAGACGAGCAAAACATCCGTTAAAATATATCATTATAAATAATTTTATCAACAATTCTTCTTTGCTACACTTTAAATATATTTACAGCAAATTACATATAAGAAGGTTACCAAGTTATTTTTTTACGACCAAGTTATAACAGGCGAAGTTTGAAACCTGACCACAACATAACATTGTTCAGCTCATAGTATCAAGGGTACATACAATAATAGGTCATAGTGTCTTATTTAGATATGGTTATCGCAACACAAGGATATCGGTCTCCTGCGAAGTTTCTGGTATGTTGTACATAGTGCATTTGTTTTCCATTATCTCCATGATAACATTATATCAGAAGCTATCAAGTGAGGTTATGGTAAATATAAATATGAGTAAGCTCCCATATTCGATTTAGTATGTGTATGTGAATAAAAGCAGAACGTTTATGGTTTTAATGTGAAGGGAAAAGTCTCGATCAGTTTAGAAAATTTGAAAGAAAACAAAGTCCATAATATCTGTTTGAAACTTTCTTCGTGGTCGTATTGGTTTAATTAATTTTTATTCACTGCAATTTACATTGAATTTGAATTAAATTAAGAATATCCTGTCATTAAAAATCACATTGCGTCCTATTAAATTTACACAATAATTGTGGTTCAGGTTTCAGAGTTCCTGCGACGGATAATCATTACTATTGTTTTGGAAATTCATGTCAAGATATTCTTCTTTTTTAAAGTGGTTTACACATTATATTGTTGTAATTTACAATACAAGAAATTGTTTGAAATATTGCACTGATAAGCCTAAGTTCGTTAGGTTTTATACAAGCAATTTTCAATATAAGGCTGTATAAGTCGCAAAACAAATTCCGTAGCATCTACAAATTAAGTGTAACATTATCTGAAGACATTTTACATATAAACTGCGAAATAATTATGATTTAAATGTTGTATGCATTAAGTCATGTAGTGAATGAAAGTTATTGAAAGAGAAAATGATTGAGAAATTGTCGAAGAAGTTAATAGACAAGAATCGTTGAGTAGGGTTAAGTGTTATCCGTCACAAAAATCTCCTTAAGTTTTTGTTTATATTCACAACTTGCTATTTGAAGATAATTTTAATAAGAATGTCAATTTTATTTAAAGTCAATTTCGTTAACTCTTGCAATTCTGTGGAAGAAAATAAAGCTATACGTTTTACGACATGAAATGTATACAACTCGGCAATAGCTGAACGTTCTTATGATCTGAAAGCAGTGGTCATAAACGCTTGTGACCATGATCTTGGGGCAGATAGCGAGGGTGTTATAAAGATAAGCAAGGCCGCATTTGGTCGATACTTCGAAGTATTATTCGACCGTTACAATAACCTGTTACAATCAGATAAACTTAACAGTTAAAAGATAAACTTAACTTAACAGTAGAAGAAGTTAAAAAGTATAGCGATGAGTCTCCTAACGTATTTAAATGTTTTTTTTTACAAGAGCCACCGTAATATCTGATTGAGACATGACAGTCTTAATTTACTATCGCTCCAGGTAAATATTCTTTTACAGAGTAGAGTAGGTATTTGTTTGCTTGATACTAATTAAAGGAGTAAATTTTAAGGCTTTAAATAGATTTAGACATAACAGATCTGAACTTTTAATGTCAGTATTTACAGCTGTATACAGATTGACTGGTCGTGGTATTTAACACGGAATGTTTGATTAAATGGTCTATTGAGCTCGGTATTTCGGAATTTGGGTTTTGCACTTTTAAAGCTTCTACGTGAGTTCATGGATAAATATGAGTGTTAAATATGAGAGAACCAACATGACATGGAGTTTGCTATTATATTTTGATGAGAGATATTGACGCTAATAAAATTTGTATTAATGGGACAAATGTCTAAAATCATAGAGTTCTCGAATATTTCACCACAGTTTAAAACGCAAAGTTAAGGGATTTAATATAACTAATGGTGTCTTTTGTTTTGATAATGGATTGCTCGTTTACGCCCGAACGCACGAACTTAATGACGAACATTAATTCTCTTGTTATGAAACAAAAGCGATGCCGTTTTGTCGCTACATATATTAATAGCTTCAATGTTTTGTTTATTTAAAATGAAGGCCCTTTAACCTGATTTAGGATCCCAATGTTTAGCATTAAACTATCAGCGACAGGTTCTTTAGCAACGACCTATTTTTCTATTCATCAGTAAAAACTTAAGGGCTAAAGCATTGTATAATTATTATATTACCTTATTATATCACTTCGCCACGCTCGTTATGGAATAGGCAAAAAGTACTGAGTGCTATATGTCTCTCATTATAGACCTGATGAGCTTTTTCAAAATTCATTGTTTTATTTAACACATGCTCACCGGTCTCGGAGACTGATTAAAAGAATATTCCTACATTTTATGTTATTCACCGCTGTATTGGCTGACACTGAAATTAAAAATTTATCTTGGATTTAAATCTAAAATAACTTAAGAAAATCAAAGCAAGATTTTTAAACTGTGAGATGATTTTAAAATACCATTCTTCTCAACGTAACAACCATATTTTTCCAAACACAGAGCTTAACTAAGCTTAACGAAACTCGCCGTACTAAGGCACATTATGATGTGATTTAAATCGTGTAACATATTTGTTTAAAACTTCCACGAGCGGTAAAATTCACCTTTAGTCGAAATTTGATGCAATTTATCCTCTTTGTTATTTTCGTAATAGTTCATTTTCATTATCATCATTATCAATATCAGCCTATCTCAGTCCACTGCTGGACATGGTCTCCCCGCATTTAGCAAATTTTAGTTGATTTAAATTAAAAGCTTGCGAATAAACGTATTTCTTACTTCCTTTCATACGAGTATATTAGGTGTTTCTTGAAGCAAAATTGAGTTAAAATTGACATTCTAAATCCAGACGACATATTTTAAACAAGCTTTAACAGTTTGGTATACATAAAGTGATACATTATGTCCTGCTACACAATTCCCGTTAAGATCAGCAATATTCATTGTAGGCTTATCAAAAATAGAAGGATTAGAGTAATACATATCACAAAATATATTCATTATTACGACTTCGCCTTTTCTTTCCAATACCAAGTGCAGTTCAAAGGAAGTAGCTGATGGTATTGTATATTACCTACGCTCCAATAACATTACTATGGAACTTGCTTCATAGCGAACGAGAAACACGGAATAAGTGGAAATGAAAATTGAAATTATTAAAAATACCTTCAGTTTAAATACTAGAAAAAACACAGCAACTAACAACAATATTTTCAAATTGAAGTAAAAAAACTAAAGTAAAAAAAAATAAAAATAAAAATTTATTCGCGTTTGTTGTTAGAATGATTTAGATATTTTCAGGCATATTTTGTAACCTTCTACAGGTAATTTTAAACATGTTGTATCTCAATTCGTATTATTTTTCGTCGCCTACTAGCCTTCTGTTCGCGATGCAGCAAGTTGGTAAAGGAACAGACATATTGACAGCAGCCGATAAAAAGTTCACTTGAGCTACGAGTATATTACAAAAATCGATATAAAAGACTAGCCTTTCAAAATTAAATTGATTAATGATATAAACTGAACTGGAATAATTGTTAGCATAAGAAAAAAATTACTTTTTACCAAGTCTAGCGATAAAAAAGCTGACTTCATTTTTTATAGGGATTTTCTTATAATATATTTTTAATAATATTGGAAGCTTGAAAAATTTTAATAAGATGCAACGCTCTTATTTTTAAAGAACAAACTATATAATTTATAAATGGTATTGAAAACAAAAGTCAATTAATAGGCCTGACACAACTTTCTTTATGGACCACTGAAGAGGTATTCCATTACTCATTCATCACCTGCGAAGATATAATCTGGCTATGATCTAATTATGCATAGCTACTAAAGTCTGCAAATATTCCTGAAACGCAACTGTAACTAGCGTGCAGTCTAAATTAGAAGATTTTTCACAAATTGGAATTTTTGGAAGTGTTAGGACAAATGTGAAAGGCTACTAAAGTAATTGAAATGATAGCTCATCAATGAAAGTCATAGAAACTGTACACGACATCTTTTCCTATATTAATAAAATAGCCTTGAGACATTTAAATTCAGTCGATAAAACACTAATTAATATATTTTAATGAAATATCTTACATTAAATTACATTACGGAGAATGATTCCGTAGTTAATAATAATAGCTACCGACATTTATATAGAATTGCATCAATAAAATACTTTTTACTAAACAAGATAACCAGATAGACTTTGAAAACAGCTAAACAATTGAAAATTTAGATTCGATAGTCATATAATGCAAGATATTTATTTTCGATAAATTTATTTTATAAATAGTTTATTTAGGATAAAATTTCATCAGGTAAAGCTTGGTATAAAGGTAGGTCTAATCGAACTATTAGAGGATAATATTAAAACAGCTACAACTATGGAAATTTGAAAGTACAAACACAAAAAAGGATAGTAGATTTTGAACAAGATATAAATGATCAGTTTAATTATTCTAAATCTATATTCTAATACAAATAAATACATCTATAAAATAATAATATCAATCCTCTTAACAATGGACGAACACATCATCGAGCGTATGCAGTCTACTCAGGCAATCGAGACGTTGCTTCCGTGTGTACTTATCTTAAGCGTTTTATACGACACATCCCATCCAGATGACCGTCTGTACATCACGCGAGGCGCAAAACGAACTTTATATAATATCATTAAATATCCATCAACATACAAAGCAATTAACATTCTCCTACGAATTATATTCGCCGATCATAGACGCGTCACGACAAAGTTAGCGTCAATGTTTCTCAAACATTTGTAAAAAATGTACTAAATTGTACCTCCATGAATAATTTGCATTAGCGTCTTTTCTTGTTTTCTTAGATATTTCCCGATTATATAGCTAGTATAAAGTTACGAAAAAAAATATATTTTTGCACAGAAAGCGAATGACAACTTAAAATCGATAAGAATATATTTGCTTGTCAAAGCTGCTCGTTCTGCATCCTGACATGTACTTCAAGGTCAAACCAGTGGAAGGTCCATACAGGATTTTAAATTCGACGTACATAAATGCAACATCTACTCACACATTAAGTGCACTTCCACACATAAGTGTTTACAAAATTAACACTGCCAACACCGAAGCACACCAACACTGAATACACTAATACAATCTGGACAATAATCACAGAAAGTTCATTCTGTAAGGCAGTGCACGAAATGCGTCAAAATTTATACAGACAAAACATGGAATTTGGTTTCATTGTAAGAACAAGCACAAAACATATGGTTTACAATGCAGAACATAAAAGTGGAGCTATTGATATTTCGGTTGTAACAATCCAGTAGACTCAATCCCTTGAGATCACACATCGGTTTTAATTAAACGATAAATCACAATTTGGTAGGCTTCACTAGACTTCTATACAAGAGTCACGTAATGTCGCACCAGTAACATTTCACTTGTCCATCCATTAACATGACTTTAGAAGACGTGTTCAATAATACTATACCTATTAGTTAGGATTCGGCCTCGGGGATCATACCCAAAAGTAGCTAATAGTAGGCCTCAAAGACAGATATAATTTAAATAAATTTGAAATTGTTGTAAACGGCTGAATCGTTTTTGAATTTCATTAAATAAGATTCGTCAACATCGATAAATATTTCACAAATATTTTAGTACATAAGAAAATCTTTTGGAACAAATCAATTATCTATCCTATTTTAGAGCTGATACTCTCGCAAGTATAAGGTTGAATTCTTCGTAGATCCCCAGAAGCCAAAATAACCCTCAGATGTAAAAGAACGTCAATATCGACATGACTATAATCATATACATATTTGGAGATTTCCAAAATCCTCGGCTCCAGCTGCAATCTAAATCTCTAGCAATTACCTAAAAAGATAATTAGAAATTATTAGACCTCGAAAATCGTCGTACTTGGCCATCCTGGAAAACTATGGTCTTAATCTTCTTATCTCATTGTAAGAAAAAGTAATATTACGCCTGTAATCCCCAAAGAGATAGGCAGAGGAGTGTAGTATGTACACTTCCTACGTTTCACTAGGAATAGATGGTGAGCCTATTGCCATACACCGGGCACAATTCCTGACTCTTAGTCACTATTAGATATTCAAAATTAGAAAAATCCAATAGCATCCGACCCGGGACTAGGATCTCCCGATCGGCAGTCGCGCCTTGCTACCGCTCGACTAACGAGGCAGTCAAATTATTAGTTATTTTATTGTAATTAATTATTATTGTTATACCGTTATAAACAAATATACTTACATCGTTTAAAGTTCTGTTATCGTAGGAAGGGCAGGTAGCCATTCGCACATCATCTCTCGTCGCCACACAATTAGATAGACTATCACAAAGGTACTGTCTTCTCTTGCGATCCCAAGCTTGTATCCAGCTGTTAAGCATATAATTTACATTGCAGTTTTAGCATTAAAACATTGATTCAGTATAATTAGGTATTTACAATTCCTTCTTACCCAATTCCACAGTCACAAAGTAAAGGATTCCCAGCAACAAGGATATCGTGAAGAAACACCGTATTTGGAACTCCCGGCCATTCCTTTTGGGACGGGTTTGGTGCTTTAATCAAATAATTATTCCTGAGATCCAGTGTCAGATTTTTAATACGGCCCGGTCTCCAAAATACTTCATTGGGTATTTCTTCGATGCTAGTGTTATATATTGTGAGTCTTAGAACTTTAGATTGAACTCCCTAGAAGAGAAAAGAAATACGTAGGTTTTAAATTAATGATGTCATTACTACTTGACTAGTTTTCATATAAGCGTCACTTACACTTAAAAGGTACTGCGAGAGATGTCTTAATGGTTTTCCAGTTAATGTAATGTTACTCAATTTACATGGTAAAGGACCACTCATTTCTCTACCTAGATCGATTTGTGTGTTGTCCACGTCTATTAAAAGGTTTTCTAAGCCAGCGTTGTTTGCTAACATTTTAGGAACGCTAAAATCTCTAACGTTGCTATAGGCTGAAATTTTAAGTGTCCTTAACCCGTACATTTTGCTCAGGACGCCATGCTGAAAAACAATAGCCGTTAATTCATATAAGAGAAAATGTAAACGCAGAATAAAATAAAAATGTAATAGGTATTTAATAAATCTTAACATGAAATAGTAATTAAGATTCAAACTTCAACAAAACATACAATTCCTTACCTCTAGAATACTTAAACGAAGCCGTGTAATATCAAGGTATTCTAAACGTGGAGAAACTCCGTATAAGCTGGTATTCATGAGAGCTGAGATAGGATTTCCAGATAATGATAGCCATCGGAGATCGTTCAGAGAATGCGTTGCCTATCAAAGACGAAAACAAAGAATATGACAAGTGATAAAATATATTAAACACACGAAAAAATTTAGTAGCTTCTCATATTGTTGAATAATACATGTATACGTACCACTGGTACTTTAGTGAAATCGTTGTATGAAAGATCCAGAACACGTAGCCGAGTTAAATTGCTTGTAGTATCTGGCAGAATCGATGGAAGATTGTTGTACGATACATCCAAACTCTTTAATTTAGGCAACGGCATTGATGGTAACTGAAATCGTCAAAAATTGTGTTTACTATTATAAGTCAAATTATTTTTTTTTTTAAAACGTTTAATTGTACTAGACAGAAATGTTTGTAAAGACAGATATAATTTACTTATACAAACGAGACGTTTTAGAGAAATGGTATTTATTTGACTTACAGACATCAGGCTGACATTTTTCAATCCTAAATGAGATAACCTTCTCTCCAAGCCCTTAAAGATGCTATTGCCTCGTTCGCCGTTGTTGAATGGGGAGTTATTACTCAAATCCAGCCAACGGAGTTTTGGTAACGCTGCGAATGACCCGCCTTCAATTCTCACCAAGTGATTGTTCGATAAATCCAACGAAGCGAGAGACTACAATTTTAAACATGAGCAAAAGTAAATCAATCAATCCAATAAAGCTTTACGCTATTACAATATTATTATAGAAAATGGAAGATTTAAATTATAATTAACATGAAATGACAATAAATAATAATTTTGAAATAGCCCATACAAAGACAGCAGAAAAACAAAAAGTGCAATAATAAAATTAAGGCTACTGCAGATAGTACTACAAATAAATGCAAACAGGTAAGCGCGTGCTTCTTAGCAGAATGTACATGATGCATTTAGATCAAATATAAGAAAAAAACAATAAATATATGATATCCAACCAAGCATTATTATAAAAGGAATGTCATTGAATGGAGTACGCAATTTTTATATCAGTTAATTGATAAAACAACGTAATGAAGAAATATCTTGTAAAAGAGGCAAACTCAAAGAAGCGTCTAATAAAGTCTTTTAAAGAAATCCGATTGCATCATTTACGACTTCTAAGATTCGATGGGTGTCTACCTTGTACAGAATATTCTGCGGGTATTGCTTTTTTTGATGGAACACTCTGGTGTGATCTCGTCTAGCGGTGTGGTACATGTACTCATCGCTGTAGTCGGGGTCCTCGGGCCAGTACTCTCCCAATTCGGGGTTCTGGCAACACATGCAGGGACGGGAATTGTTAGCTTAACTACTACTCTAGCTCTACTGTTTAGTCCAATCAAAAGGTTCAATGCTTTCAAAGGACTAATTTCTTCTGTGCAAATGACACTTGTAATATTTATTAAAGGTAAGATAATATAATATAACATAACATTTGAAATCGTTTTCAATTTTGGACAAATCGCTCGTGTCATAAAAGAAATTATAAATATATGTAAAACATATTTAATCTCTTTTACACGGATAATGTAATGTTTAAACTCCATCATTTTGTCGATGCACAGAAAATATTAGTTCCACAAAATCCAATCGCAACAATACATCACCAGTTCGATTATGAAATCGTTATATTCAAATATAACAATATAAATATTTACAGTACAGAACAAACAAATACAATCTTTACAATCGATACAAGCGGTTAGTAGTTAAAATTCCCTTATAACGTATATTACAAATAGTAATAAGTAATGTGGCAAAGAACTTACTCTGTAACGTTGAACGAAATCTGCAATAGATATCGCAGGAATAGTGTTACCACTAAGATCAAGTTCGACAAGGTTTCCAGCCGCTGCCGCTGATAAGGCACTTGTTGGTATTCTAGATAATTCGTTTTCAGAAAGATCAAGACTGAAATTTGATAAATAATAATTACTTAGTATAAAAACATTTGGTTTAACATTCGTTGTGATATTTAAACTTTTCTATAGTCACTTCAGATAGAGTAAAATTTTGGCGACTTTCTCCAAGATTCAGATTTTTTTATATTAAATTTAGTTTCAGATTACCTTTCCAAAGCCGGCGATGGAATCAAATTATCCGCTACGTTCTTCAGCCGATTATGTGAAAGATCCACAAACGTAAGAGCTTGCATATCATGGAAAACTTGAACTGGAAGATCGATCAAATTGTTGTGAGACAAATTTATTATCTGGAACATAAATATTTACACGAGGTGTCGACATTATACCTTTTATAAAGTTCCTTTTGATTAAGGAAGCAATTTAAGGAATTAAGCATACTTTTGTTGAATTTTATCTCACCTGTAAATTCCTAACTTTCTTGAAGCAATCATATTCCATGTGAAATATTTGATTGTGGGACAAGTCTAAGTATTGCAGCATTAGCATAGATCCAAACACCTCTCTTGTAATATTTCTTAAGTAATTATGAGAGAGATGCAGCTCAGATAGCGTTAAGTCAGCGTGTCTAAAATAATAATAGAAAATATGTTTATTTAAAAAATTGGAGTTTTTATTAGAAGAAAACTTGTTCATAAATAAAAAATCAACGATAAATTCATTACCAACCTGAAATAATACGGTGCAATATAGGAAATATTATTATGAGAGAAATCCAAAACCCTAATATTCACTGAAACTGTTCCAAGGCCTGAAAGAAAAAAGTGTACGACTAAAAGACAAATTATTGCAGAGTTATTTGTTATTAATAAGGTATGTAGTTTACAACGTGTGAATATAAGGAAAAATATGCTTATCCACAATATAAAACAACATTACTAAGACAAAACTAAAGGAAGGAAAATAGCAAATAAAAACGGTAACAAAGGTAATGTACTTACTTATAGTAGTAGCTTTAAAAAGAAAAGAAAAGATGAAAATTAACAGAAAAGATGTTAAAGAAAGTAAAGAAAAAAATAACAATAAAAGTAAAGAAGAGAAGTAAATTTAAAAGACATTCATTTTGGAAATTAAACTTACTTTGAGCTTTGGGTGGAGGATAAAAGTTCGATGTGAAGAAACTAGGTGCATTTGAATCTGTCAGCGCTATAATTCTATTGTAAGACACATTGACTTTTAGAGCAGTAGCAGATCCCACTTGGTCAAATATAGAGAATTTAAATGTCTCTAGTCTGTTGAATGATATATCGAGTCTGGAACATAAGCCAAATATAAATTATTGATCGATAAAGTACGAAAATATTTTTAATAGGTGAAGTGATGTAAATGTCTACGGGATTTTCGATTTCTATTTTGATTTCTAGGATATTCTTCGTATAATTACAATTTCAAAAATAAGCACAATTTACAAGAATACTTACTCTTTAAGTGCTGGCAAGTTTTGGAAGGCTTCTTCACTGATCTCATCGATTCTGTTTCCTCTAAGTTTTATAGTCTTTAAGTTATCAAGACTGGTGAAAGCTCTTCGCTGTATGAGCTGGATTAAATTATCCTCTATCATAATCTCTTGTAGTTCTATTAAATCTACAAATGTGTGCATAACGATTTGGTTCATTTTGTTCAGAGATAAACTAACCGTTTCTAGCTGTTTGTGAATGTCGCCCTGAAAAGTTTTTCATCGTTATTAATTCTGATGATCTTGCATCTTTTTCTTTACGTTTTTTGTTTTAATACTTCAAAGTAATTGTTATCACTTTAAAATTTTGTTACCTGCAGCGTTCCTTTAGAGAAGTGATCAATCAGATTATCTTGCAGATTCAGCGTCTTTAACTTGGAGAGGAAATGAAATGATGTATCCGGAACATTCTTCAGCCTGTTATTGCTAAGATCTAGATAATTTAATTCTATTAACGCCTTCAGCGGCTCGAAAGGAAGAATTTTTACATCATCAGCTAAGCCGTTCGCCATTTTCAAAGTCGTCAAACTGTGCAACTAGAATTCAATATATCGTTTGTATTAGCTATGTTACGTTAGTTATTAAAGAAATTGATTATAAATGAAGTTATTAAAGAAATAAATTCTAAAGTATGTGTAATAAGCAGCATATGTAATAACAAAACACAAAACGTACAGTGTGTGTCATTAGACATATTTGTACATAATAAATCAAAAAGCAAACAAAATATAACAAAAACCAGAATACGTGTAATAATAGAAATATATGATCATAACAATCAACAAATATATGATAACAACAATCATAACAATACTTATCCACGGAATGTTGTAAGAACTCTTACCTCGGCAAAGGCAAAAGGATCTATGAATTCGATGTTATTTTCAGATAGATCCAATGTTTTGATTGTTCTTACATGTTGAAAAGCACTTCCTTCTATACGAAGCACCGTACTGCCGAATATTTTCAAATCTTCCAATTCCACTCCGTATTCGAGGAAGTCTTCTGCGGTGATACTCCTCCTTATCAATTTGCTAATTCCCAAGAACCGTAGAGAACGCATCCTATAATGCAATTTAGTTAGTTACTTAGTTTAATGCAATTTAAATATAAGTACAATTCAGTATCATTCATGTTAAACGAAGTAAATTCAGTATTTTAAATTCCTCTTTACAAACTTCAATTATTCATGATTAAAATTCAATCAACTTCGATTATTGTTGATCATTAACATTTAATTTTACCATATTTAATATATGCAATTATTATATGAAGTTATTTATTCATGAAAATAGAACATGCAGTTTTCTTGAGTGAATAGTAAATTTATATTTTTAAAGATTAGTTACTTATCAAATATGTATTGCAGGCTTGGTTGTTAAGGTAGCAAAGTTTCTCTTCGTGGTCGCCACATGTGTAAAATATCTAACAGTATTCAGAAATAAACGGAGTATTAAACCTTATTTAACTATTTTATCTTACTTTCTTATATCCTGTAGAGTCATCTCCATTGAAGAAGACCCACTGATGTCAAGATAAAACAATTTGTACTGGAAATTGTTGAACGAGGTAATAGAATATTCGGATGGGATCGTCGAGGTCAACAAATTTGTGTCCACCTAAAAGTATGCAAACAAACGATGGCATGATTTTAAGTATTATTGTGTGATATTAGCTTTTAAAATATTACTAAAATTTCTATCTCATGTTTAAAAAGAACACAGATTTAGAAATACACGTAGGGTCCTTGATTAAAAGTCTTCTCTGAATTCACGGCGTTCCAGCTTGTCGGTTCACCTGATTAGAGACGACTAGTAACTTTTTTGTTGAGCTTGTTGACGCAAAACGAAGAAGCACTATATAACAAATTGACAAAAGGTTTTAAGCTTGGTTTTTTACCAGCACTTGTCACAAACAATACTGTCTACGTTGTGGTATGAGTAATAATGTCTTTTACGTCTAAATGTTTCTATTTAATTCTTTTACCTTGTTCTCCCGCAAGTTGAGAAATCTCAGCGAGTCCAATTTATTGAGCATAAACTTTGAGATCATGGTCAGATTATTTTCCGACAAATCTAAGCCCAGGAGGCTGTTCTCGAGGCCAGCAAACGATGCTGGAGACAGCTCGGATATGCTGCAGTCGCGGAGGGAGAGGGTTTTGATCTTTGCGTTCCTAAAAGCATCTTCCTGTAATGACAATGAGAAGTTACATTAAAAAACAAACTAAACCACCATTTTTACCGTCGTTAGTGCAACCCTTAAAATGTTCCTTGTGATTTCAGGTAATCATCTATATACAAATAAGAAACCTGTAACTGATCGCTGTCTGTACATGGTAAATATATGTAAAAATTCATAATGGAGTGCCTTTATACATATACATACTCAAGAGAACCCAAACAATATTTTCATTTTATCTGTTTGGCTGTATGTTTGTATGTTTGTGCACGCTAATCTCAGAAACGGCTTTTCCGACTTGAATGCAGTTATCAGGATTATATTGTGATGGGCTTCAGTTAATATTTGGCATGTTTTTCATTTAAATTGGTTAACAAATAAAAAAGTTGTCAATTTATTTTTTCAAAACTTACGAAATCTACGCATATGAAGTCGCGGGTACAGCTGTTTTTTCCTATATTTGCTCTTGGTGATCATAGCGTGAGGTTCTTAAAATAGTTTTTTAATAGATTGTTTTCTAATTAACGCGGGTGAAATCGCGGGGCACAGCTAGTTACAAATAAAGGAGTTCTGTAAGGTCATATGAACGCCATAAGGTAACTGTTTACAAGTATTGCAATGATACGACATTAATACAAGAATATGAAATGACTATGCAGGTCTACTTAATACATTTTTAATTCGCTATAAGTTGCCAAAAAGAACAAGTTTATCGCTGATAAAAAACTTCAAAGGGCCCAAAAGGACATAGGTATATATGAAGAATTAACGTTATTCAAAAGTAATTAATGATTAAATTTGTTTAGCAATTAAATATCATCCGAAACACGCAAACGTTCATAAAAATTTGCTTCTAATTAAAAATACATAGTAATACTCTTTTCAAAATACGAATACTTCATGTTTATTTTAAAATTTACTTACGTAAGAAATATCTGTGTTTATATGTACATACATAGGAATATGAGTATCTTATGTATATGTATGGCTCATAACAGGTCTTCCACAACTACATGCACAGGTCTTTCAATACAATGTCATTAGGGATCATTATACCAAGGCATGATAAATAAATGTACACCACGAAACAGGTAATCAAGTATAATTATACCAATGTTAAATTACATCGGTATTTTATCAGTACATCTGCGTCAGTAGAATGTCAAAGTACAGGCTAATTTACCAATGCGTTTACCGAGTAAGTAATCTACGGATTTAATTGTAAGTGGGAGAAAATATTTTTTTGTAACTATTCTACATATTTATTCCAAGAAATTTTAAGAAAGTTTCTAACGTTAGGTAAAATATCGGTTTACAGTTTCGAGATCCATTATTACATAATGTTAAATTACTTTTTAACAATCTATGTATGTATATATGAAAGTAAAAATGTATTCAGTTATCTATGTATGTATGTATGTGTATATAGTATATATTACAATGTATGATTATATCCTTAAGGGTTCAACGTAAGTATTGTTCGTTAAAGGCTGTCTATACATTAATTTATTATCTAAAGACTATAAAAATTTAATATTCCGTGGTACTCGTATGTAGATACATAGCAAACGGGCATTCCGGGACTTAAGATGATCGTGGTATTCAAGATTTAAGTAATTGTTATCATGTTTTGGACACTATACGATAGTTTTTATCAAGTATCATCATCATTTCAGCCACAGGACGTTCACTGCTGAACATAGGCCTCCCCCAACGACCTCCAATCTGACCGGTTGGAGGCGGTCTGCATCCAGCGTGTACCCGCGACTGTGACCAAGTCATCCATATACATACATTAAATGAACCTAATAGGTTCTGACGCATTCTGAGAGACCTATGTCCAACAGTGGAAAGCTAAGTGTCAGAAAATCTAAGAGAACTAAAAGATACTTTATAGCAAAACCGAACCCATTTTAATTAGAACACAATAATTTCATCATCACATCAGCCTTTACCGTTCCACTGCTGGACATAGACCTTTCCCAAGGTTTGCCACAACACCCGATCCTCCGTGGATCTCATCCAGTAGCTACCACCAGGTGGTAGGTAGTAGCTAGGCGGTAGCGGCTGGACAATAATTTCGCTCTTCAACAATACTTTACGGGTATTACTGCGGTTTTCTACCTAGCAATTTCCAATAGTGGCTTGGAATCTATACTTCCGCCCGGTACATGACAATTGGCTCATCATCTATTCCATAGTGGAACGTAAATGTAATGAGTGAAATGTGGGAGTGTACTACATTCCTCTGCCTAGTTCTTCAGGGATTAAAGGCATAATGGTACAATACTTTTTATGCATGTTCGCTTAAACTATGCAATGTAGATTTTTATGTCCTGCCTATAATTTTTTTTTTATTATTTACTCCATTAAAGGTGCAAGAAATTCAAAATAAAAAACAAACATCTGAAATTTTCACGTTATATTTTTAATAAGCTAAACATATTAATCAATAAATATAAAAAAAAATACACTTACCAATCTAATTTTTCGACACCACTGTGGTGGTATAAAAGTTGTGTGCAAATGGTTTCACCAAATCAAATCCTTCAAATTGAGTAGTCTTATTTTAAATATATTTTTTTATATAACTTTTTGGGATATATTTCACTGAACGCATAGTTTTTTAATACATAAAACACTCACATCTCACACTGTCTTGATAGTTCGATTTAATCTAGAAAGTTTTTATCGAAATATACTGGAAGACTAATTAATAGTATTACTTAGAATACTAAGTTATGTTAATTTCTATAGGCATTCGTAATACAGGGGATCTTCTGCTTTTAGCCATGACTAACTCCAGTACAAAAAGTTAGAGATGTCTTAATCTCGCGTATATTCGCTTCTAATATTGACGACGATTTCACTTCTTTGCTGCAGCCAATATTAATTTCTCCATTTTCACATTTTTTTGAGAGCCAAAGGCCGTCAAAAACTTCCCTCTCCCATTCAAGTTGCGGTTACTTCCGGTACCATGTAAAGTTACTTCCGGTTGCACTTCTAAGGCTTTTCTTTCAATGATTACCAAAAAGGACACCAACCTACGTAACACTGGCAAAGATTCTCATTATTGGTGGCAATTTTTATCAACAAGTCCACTTGCTTCGGCACACTCACGACCGCTTCTATCTGAGGGAAGTCTCTTCCGGTCAACTTATCCCTAATCCTGTTTAAAATCGCGAGCGCGCGCTTGTTTAAATTTGCTTCTGGTGGGATTTCCAGCGATTCGTAGCGAAGGTGATTTCGACTTCTGCTAGGTAAGGAGTAAGGGGAATCCATGTCTGATGAGAAGGTGGACTCGGTGATGGAGTGCTTCTCGTTGTCTATGAGCCGCCAGTTCAGGAGCGGGTCGTACACGAACGCCTCCAGCACCGCCATCACGCTGTCCCGGTGTTTGTGCAACACTTGCATCACGGATTCACATGTGAACCTGTACGCCCCTTCGATACCCGTCACCTGCAACAAAAATCCGTTTGTTTTTCATCAACATTTAACAAGAAAACTAAACAATTTTCATTCTGAGTTTAACTACTTTTCATTTTATATGCTAACTTTTGCCCGCGGCTTTACTCACTTTGAGTCGGTTTTACGATACATTCTAGTAATGTAAAATTTACGCGAAAAAATAACAATGTGTAACTTAAAAACCTAGGAACTGTATTTTAACATAAAAAAACTCTAAAACTGACTGGTTTTTTTTTTAATTATACGCAGGTGAAACAGCTAGTACAGATTAGATTTCGTTTCGCATTGAATATCCTAATGGTAGAAGTTTCGAGAACTGTTCATAAAAGATAATTTACGACGTTCCATGTCAATCATTAACTTCGCAGTAATACACAATGTATTCAAAGTGACGTTAGGCAGAATTTATCGATAATCAATATTACTACTAATTACTGTTAATTTATAATAATCACAAGAACAAAGATAAAAAAACAATAAATTTTCATTACATAATTACATTAAAAATATGTTATACAGATGCTCATAATTATATTGTAAGTTCACTCAAATATTTTTATATACATATTAAAATTCACGACAAACAGACGGACGACCTCCTTCATGACAAAAGGCATTACCGATGAGTTACCAGCCTTCATGGAACTTTTTAACCTTACCTCGTACCATAAATATCTCCGAACAATCTTTCCTAAAATAAACGAGAGTAAAAAGCATCTCTTACCTCCATAGCATTGATCAGCATCCGAGTCAATCTGAACGGGATCTTTTCGGGGAAGCGTTCCCTCTTTTGGGTCACTTCGAAGCAGTCGCCGAAGTCGATATGTAGGACCTTTCCAGTGACCCTGTGCAGCATGATGTTGGAGGGGTGGCGGTCGCCCAGCCCGAGGATGTAGCCCACCATGCTCATGACGGCTAACGAGCGGGTGTAGTTGGTGCGCCGCTCGAACCAGGCCTCCGCTGACGGACTCTTCAGCCACAGGAGACGCGACAGGTCGTTGCCGGGGGTTTGCGAGAGCGTGTACTCGAATACCTCCACCTAATATAGAGAATATTAGTAAAAATAACAAAAATTTGAAGATCAAAAGCAGCCATTATTATTTGAAATATATCCGAGTGAGTTTCCGAATATTGAGTACAGAAAAAGTCTTTGTAATCACAGAGAAAACTTGCTTATTTTCTTTATAGCGCGCTTTTTTAACAGTTTTATAATTGTTTATTTTTATTAATGTTACTTTTCAAATGTGCTATTAACCAGTTTCCATTGTTCCATAAGCGGTATCGATAGTGCTATTTTAGATTTTCTCACAAATCATTTATTTACAATTATCTATATATTCTTTTCATTCCCAAAAAAAAAATTTTTTGCAAAATACCAAAGAGCACTAACCTTATGTTTAAGCATTAGCTTCTGGTATTCGGACGCCATATTCTTCATGATGTTCTGTTCCGTGCAGACGGTCATCTTGTTCGACTTCTTGTCCCTATAGTCGCTGATGAGCTTATACAGGGTGTCGCATTGCGGGACCCAGCCTATGAGACCAGAGTTCGGAGATAGGGGTATGACTGCGTAGCGCTGGATGGCCAAATCGTGTCTGTATGTGTTAGTATCCGCTTGCAGTAGCGTGTTCACGAGCCCGAACAGTTGCATCACCCTCTCATCCTGTCGCAAGTCCTCGTGGCCTTTTAATAGGAACATGTACTGTTTGCCATCAGATCCCTGTATGGTGAGGCGCCTCGGACGCTGCTTTGATTTAATTACCTGGAACAAGGTATTTGCACAGTCAAATCACATTCTTGCATTATGTATATACTAAAAGTCATTTAAATATATTATTACGAATCTAGAGATCACGAAATTTAGGTCGAAAAATCAAGCTGTTGTGAATTCTCGAAAGAACAATCTAGAAGGAAATTTATAGATTTATCTTAAGGCGATAATCTGTCACGTCGGCCTAGTGCGGGTTGGCAGACAAAAAAACATGTTAAAAATTTCTACCCCTTCCAATATAACTTCATTTTTACTACACCAATGTCATTTGAAGCACTAAATCTCGTGACGTACTTAAATAATGACGTACTTAATCAGACAGATCAAAGGCCTGTAGCATTTAATTAACATGTTACAGCAAACAGAATTCCGTGATTCATAATAATAAATTGTTAATGATAGCCGCGAGCGCGCAATCATATCCGAACATTTGGACTATCACCAAGTGCGCGGTTCTGGAAATAGATCGGCAGGTGTGCTAGTTTCCTTATTACCTACCAGCATATTTACGAGGACATATGTAAAAAATTGTACAATTTATTTAAATATGTTATAATATTTATTAAAATGTGTTATAGTATGAGATAAAAGTGACTTATACAGTTATTTATTATTCCATTTATTTTGTTCTATTATTTTATTACACTTTATTGTATTAGACTGCGTCGTCGGTTGATATTGCAACGGCGAATGCTGTTCGAGCGGTCGTGAGTTGAATTCCCGAGTCGTGTAAAATCGGATTTAGAATTTCTTAAAAACTCAGAACTTCTTACTAGAAGTTCCGAGAGACTCCGGACTAAAGTAGTAGTTAGACTACAGTGGTAGTCTGAATTTGTGACTAGTCGGTATCACTTTCTATTCTATGATGGGACGTATACTTCTCTGCCTACCCCCACGAGTAATACACATGTGAAGATATAAAAAACATATGTGATTACTGTAAAAGAAGCAAATCAACTATGCTATTAGGTATAGAGACGTTTGGCACTGGGGCTTTCTGCCCACCTTGTATGAAACCAAGCATAGTAATACAATAATCACAAGTAATAATATTATAAAAGTAATTGAATGTAAATTATAGTTCAAAGTAATAAAGCAGTATAATAAAGAAATAATTTAAAAGAACAATTAAAAATAGGAGTTGCTGCAAGGGCAAGTTTACTTCAATATGTAACAATGTCTTCAAACATGCTCATAAACGTGTTAAAATAAAGAATTTGTAAAACATATATAGATACACACAGACACACATACATGCACACATGGACATGCATGTTGTATACAAAACAACGAATAATGCAATAGATTAAAACCTCTCCATATCCTATGCAGACAACAAGCAAAACAATAGAACGTTTATGATATTTAGCAGTTTAGATTTTTAATATGAATGTTCCACTAATAAACACACTTAGTTTCCGTTCCGCTATTGTTATACTGATACATCCTGTAACCGTTTATGACAATTTTTTTTTATTTAACTTTTTTTAGTATCGGACAGTATTTGACCACAGCCTTGCCTGATGTATTATAAAACAGAAGTGTGATTTATGGCTTAGCATGATTCCCTACCAAATATCTGTGGCCACTAAACACATGGCTAAATTTATCGTTGATACCTTTTACATTCTCGTCTTTGACATAACACAACAGCAGACCTGTGTTTCCCCGAAGGGATAGACAGAGTAGTGTAGTACTTAAAAGGTGAGCCTATTGCCGCACACTGGGCATGTATCTGGAAATATTGTAAGAATTTTAATACATGCACTTTTATATCCTATAATCTTCTAACGAGCGCTCTCCTTAGAAGATTTAGTATATAGCTGAATGTAGATAGATCTATATAGATGAATATAATAGATGAATATAAAAGATGAATATAGAAGGTGTATATAGAAGGTGAATATAGAAGGTGAACATAGAAGGTGAACATAGAAGGTGAACATAGAAGGTGAACATAGAAGGTGAACATAGAAGGTGAA
>DWJK01000536.1:0-21572 GCA_018248815.1 Croniades pieria auraria
AAACTGCATTCAAATCGGATAAGCCGTTTCTGAGATTAGCGTGCCCAAACATACAGACAAACAGACAAAATGAAAAACATTGTTTTGGATTCTCTTGCGTATATAAAGACACACAATATGAATTTTTTAATATATTTGCCATGTACAGACAGCGATCAGTTACAGTTTTATTATATGTATATATGATGATGTTGCTGATACTCGGAATTAACTTTGATATCATCTTTGGAGTGAATAAAAAGTTAATTAGTATAATAGTCCCGCACAACACAAAATTCCCGACTATGAGCTCACATCATTAGATCACTACATTAAAATAAATTTAGAACATCTCATTCATGCAATCTAAGCGTTGATTTTGATCGATATTTAGACTTTCTTAAGTATTTAGTACAGTAACATTCATATTAACAACTCTGCTTGTTTCCACTATTAGACACGGGTCTCTTCGCAGAATTCTAAGGGTTAAGACCATAGTCTTCCACGCTGGCCAAGTGCGAGACAAACTTCCTACGCTTTAGAGAACATAAAAGGAAAACTTGTAGCGTGTAAATTTTGTCGAAATGTTTTCCTTCACCATTACAGCTGGTGATATTTTATCAAAAAATTCAATTTATTTTTACTTAATTTTTTAATAAACCGCAGGAAAAAAAAACGAAAACTTCCATTCATTCCGTTTCGAAATGGTTCCATCTTTAAATTAGCTGTCGGAAGTCGCTTAAACACGTTCCGAGGAAACAATGATAATAAGGCACGTTGACGTCAACTAATCGTAATTTGGGATTTTCTAATGTTAAGGTTATTTCTCGGATTTGTTGTATTATGATATGAATCAAATTGTCACAGACTCGTAACTTGTCACAGTACTATTCCAATGATTTTAAGTACTCATTATTATATCCCTACAACAATGACACGACGAATCAAATGAATCAATCAAAAACGGCTATGAATCATCCGATACCTACAGCTTTTACAAATGTAAAATCAATGTTCTTCACAATTATTATCAGATGTAAAATGCGTAATTAATTGATCATTCTGCTTTTTTCTTTCCCATACAACTTATTGCAGCCCCAGCGATTATATCATACACTTAAAGTTTTTTACATCATACACTTAAACTTTTTTTTTATTTAAAAGGCGAGGCTTAAACGTTACGACTAATGACGCATCATCCGTTTAAGTCGTATATTATATACCCTTAGTACCTAAAGTTAGTCACTCATGCGTTATTGTCCTCGAGGGTTGAGATAGGATGTCTGAGATGTCTCGAGTGCCCTCTGATTGTGATTGATCCGGCAATTGTCTCTCACATGTAAAATATGATTACAAACACACCATGCGATAATGGACGCTTGCCGCTTCGAATTTCACGCGCGACTTGCATTCGAATTACAAAAGTGTTTTTTTTTTTAATAACACGAATGCGGTTTTCCATAAGTTTGACGTTTACATTCGGCCAATATTATTTTTATATGTTATTATATCTTTTTTGTACTGAAATCAATGACAATATTGGGAATAATCTGCAAATTTTGTACAACCCTTTTCACCATTTTAAGAGATGAATTTTGAAGAAAGATATATAGATACATTCGTCTTTTTTTTTTCTAAAGTGTACATGTCTAACTTAAAAAAAACCTTAAAAATTAACAACTTGTCATACAAAATTACATCTCTTTTTACTTGTATAGAGGATGAGTTTCCAAATCTCCTTTCTTACGGCTCTCTCAATAACGTCATGAAGAATATTTGAGCAAAATGTAATGTTTCCGATTTCAGTAGTTTCGGTTGCACTTGAGAAGTAAGGAACCACAAATACTCCACTACATTAGCTAAGTACGGGTTAATTGATATCAAAGTACAGAACTTCGAGAACATGACGGAAAACTAAGATTACCACTTCACGACATTTTCCTCACCATTATGGCGCGTGGCATTGCATGTTAACAAATTTTTTGAAAAAATTACTGAGCAAGAACCTTAATAATTCAAAGTCTAATAGTATGTGTCGACAGGTGAAATAATATTGAATATAATCACAGAAAATCATAAAACTTTATATATAAATAAATATAATAACATAAATAGAGAAATGTGAGTCAGAAGTCTCTGACATGTGCGTGGGTATATGAAGAGATTGTTAAATGTAGAAACGCGTCAGGTCTATAAGGATAGATATATTTGGTAATGGCTGGTGTCTGCCTGCCCCGGAAGGGGCTTGACGTAAGGATATAACATTAATACTAAATGTAATGTCAGAAATCAAATAAGATTGCTTTATTTTAAGTTTATAAGTTTAATAAAGGTCTTCTGGTACTTTAAATCATTAGTCAGAAGATTTCCATTATCTTTGCCAAGCTTAATCTCAACTTTGACATCGATAAGCGCGGCAAGCTTCCGTTGTCATTTAAATTTATAACGTCACGTTCTTCGCAACGAGTACGAGCATTGATGTAGGGATGTACAGATCGCCTTAGAGATAGCGAAACAAATATTTGTATGAAACGAATGTGCAATAACAGCTCGCCGTGTGTGATTTACGTTGGCGAAGCTGAAGCGAGCCAATGTCATACTTTATGGCTTATTAGAGGTAAACACGACGTTAGTATTATTAGCACGTCAGTTTAGTGTTTAGTGAATGGTCGCTGAATCAAGAGTCGTGAGTTCGATTATCCCTCAGGATAAATGCTTGTGCACAAATATTTGTTTTGGATATGTCTGGATGTACGAGAATGAGTATTTGCGTAAGTTTATTCTTTCTGGTTTTTCATGTGGTTTTTCCTTTCTGGTTACTACAATACAGACTGCCTGCTTTGAGATCAGACAGCCGTGGAGATGTTCAAGGATATATATATGTATTATTAGCGTGATATTATAGACCGGCATTTAAACAATTATCCAATTAATAATATTACCATTAAATATAATAAGCTTTATTATTATAACGAATGATAAATTTATCTCGTAAGTTTAGACACGCGTACTTCAAGTTCCAAATAAGAAAAAAATGGAGAACATAAATTTTATAGCGAATAATTACATATTCTTAGCAAAAATGTAAGTATTTGGGAACAATATGGTCACATGTACATTAGTGTGCAAGCGACTGGCTATTAACAAGTTTTATTTGAGGCATTTAATTAACAAAAACAATAGAATCGAATGCAAAATTACTATAACGACGAGATTAAACATCGTTATGGTAACATTGTTCTTCCAAATGATCATTTTGTAGGACATAATGGATAGGCATCAAAAGCTTACCGCGCCCCATACGCTTAATTGCATAATGGGGCTAATTTTATATACCTGTGTTTTGTCAAGTAAAAAATAATAGGTAAAAAAAACACACAAGACACAAAAGGTTGTATATATATATGGAAAACCACCACAAAATTATTGTGTAACATAATCTTTAATCGAATTTAATGACGAGTCGTTTCCTTTGCACAGTGAGGTAGTTTTGATTAGTTTCCCATTTCAAACCAGCACTATTTTGCTTTAATAATTTCATTAATACACATTAAAACAGCTTCAATTCCCAAGCAGTGATTCCTTCCAGACAATCTGAATGCATAGCCGGAGAACAATTCGATAATAAAATAAATAGAAAAATCTCACCAGCCGTAAACATACATATGTAGAGAGACGGCAAAACCAAAATTGCACAGTGTACAAAAAGGGAAAATAAAACAGTAAACGTACTAACATACAAGAAGAGGTTTTAACATACTGTAAATGAAATACCTGTACTAGGTGCTACCATTATTAAATGTTACTATGTAGAATTCGTTGATCGTGGAGGGGTTGAACGCGGACCAATGATTTAAACTCTCACCGAAAAACATGGAGATGTACAACCAGTAATAAACGATTTGCGATATATTACACTTCTGGATAATACTGGATGAATGGATGGCTCTAACGACAATACGTTCTAATTTACAACGCAATAACACAAACATAGTATTTGGCGTTAACGTAGATCGCTAATAGAGTTCTATTACGTTTGGCGTTACGATGTACTGACTCTACAATGTCCATTAGCATTGAATTTTAATTTTGATAACTGAAGGAATCAGTGCAAGATGTAGCTGTCAGAAGAAAGCGCAAAATGTATTGGTCAGATTTCTTTTCCACCCGCCCTATAAAGGGAAAAAATCCTTTTATAATGGATATATAAGTCTTCCAGCCCGTATCAATAGATGATCCGGTGATTGGACCTTTAAGTAGAGACTTATCTCGAATTGAGAAGCCCCTCGGCTCTACAACTGATTGGCGGAATAATATTCGCCCGTAGGATTATCATTATCATCATTATATCAATCAACCATTTATTCGTTACTCTGTTGGATACAGGCATCTACAAAATTTAGAAGATTTAAGGCAATAGCCGCCTGTTACGCTGCTGAAGTCCGGATATGCAGACTTCATATTTAGATATCGAAATGGAATGTTCGGGAATATAAGTTGGAAATTGTAATAGAAATAAAGAGTAATTTTTGTTTGCCTTATTCCAACAAATAAACACTATTTAATTTGAGTATTTTGAGTCGATTTGACACAATATTACCATTGAATGACTTACTTCCATATTTGACATAAACATAAATGAATATACATAGTGTGTTGTCACAATTTTTAAATATTACATTAAAAACGTGGAACGCATTTTTCATATTGCAACCCTCGTCACCTATACTAACTTGAAAGAAGATCGATAAGCTTAAGCACCACAGATAAAAAATACCGTAAAACAAATAAAAAACCTTGGGAGCATCTATTAGAATCCCTTGACCTTTTCCCGGCTAAGGTGTACGATGTTTTATGGTCCACTTGATAATAAAACGCCTAATGCCATTACCACCTTGTGATAAGCTATTGGGATTTCTAAATATGTTAAATAACTTTCTCTTAATGGATTCAATATCGACAAACTTATCGTTACTGGCCGCCATGTAATGCTTAGAGGCTCGTTGCCCTCAAAACTTATGAAACGAAACCAATTATGGGCCAATTTGTAACGCCAATCAATAGATCTTTTTTGCGTCATGTCGCTGATAGTTTAATGCGGTTCTAGTGAAACCTTAACATTGCAGCGTGACATGTGATGACGTTAACGTTCGGATACAATTACCATTGAAATACGCATGAACGAAACAAAACTTATATTCGGATATTTGTGTGAAATAGTTTTCTGCGTCAAACGAGAAACTGAAAGAGTAAACCGTACAGATCAAGTAAATACTGTTCATGAATGGAATGTTTTAGATATTTACGTTATAAACAACAACAAAACTGAATTCTGCGAAAGTTTTTAATATTACGCAAGTGAAACTTACTGGCTGAAAATATTTAGAGCACCAAGACCACGTTGTCTCTGGTAATGCAAAATGAAAGATAATACCAAGTATTAATACAATTTATGTATCTGATCGCTATCTGGATACATTTAAAATAACAGCAAGGATAGAATCTGTATATGAAATATTTTATCAAATAGTCATTGCTATGTTCGGTACGTGGCACTGACCGCAAAATGGTTTTGAATATATTTCATTACTTTGTTCTCTCATCGCACAATTTTATTTTAAGGAATTTTTGAAAAATAGGGCGAGATGATAAGCAGTCGTCGAATCATTATCTGAAATAGCTTTAACTACTAGAATTACTATGACCTCCTATTTTTTGGGGAAATTACGAAAATTCGTTGGTGCAAGAATTTTTCGAAAACTAAAAATACAATGGTTTTGACATTATATTAGGATAAGAGCTAACTAAACAGCCTCTTCCATGTTTATGATACTTTTCACAAAAAAAGCGCTTTGCACTTATAGGAAAGTTAAAAAACTGTGGAGAAAGGCTTGCCCGGCTAGAATAATTCAATAAAACAGACAGTTATAAGTATCTTTTGAAAATTATAACAATTTAACAGCCAGCATAAAAACTATGAACTAGAAAACTAACTGTAATTGAGAACTAACTAAATTATTTCATCAACCATTTCTTCAACTACGTTGAGCAAAGCAAAAATTGTATGCACTAAAATATTTGAACTACGATAATGAAACTAATATTCTAATTAACACTAATTAACTACCAAACACATAAAACATAATTAAGTTATTTAAAATTATAGCTCTCCTTTTAAATATGAATGAACCTCAGTAATGTGGTTTTACTGCAAATTCTTCGTATATACACTTACATAAGTAATTAACGTCGTTCTAATGATCAATATTTTGTTACGAACTAATTGTATGTAATAAAGACTCTGTTATGTGTATCATGAATGTTATTTATTATCTATGATCGATTCATAGACATGCATTCAGCGATGAAAAGCTTTTTTTTAAAAATAATAATGCCAGTGAGAACTCGTACATGTATTGCACAAACGGTGCATGGAAAGATAAACAAAATGATTGGTGAACCAACAATAATTGTGAAACAACATTTGTTATTCATTATTTGTTATTGTTTATATCTCATTATTAAAAAAATATATATACAACCAAAATTTGGCACAGATCACCACAGATGGTCCTAACGGTATGAAATAGCAAATTAGGCAGTGGTTAGTACGTAGTAGATTCGAAATATGGACTATAAAATGGGTGGATGTAGAAAGATAGACAAAATATCCCTGTCATGGTATTTTACGCAGAATTCTAAACAAAAGAGACTGGAGATATTTGAATAAATGTACATTTTTGTGCGAACTTCTATTAATTTCAATTAAAAAGTTCTAAGGAATTCCTTAAAAAAAATTCCTCAGATATAAACACGCATATCTTGATACCGGATAAATTACATAACAAAAGGCGATATTCAATAAATATTTATTAAACAACAATACAGCCCGGGAGATGCAGCTGATGTTTGAGCGCGGCATCCGTAGATGGTTCACGCCACTTGCAGCGGTGTCAACGCGCTTCCAAACGCACTGCTATATAAACACCGGGCATTATCAGACCAGCACCAATACATTGCCGGCCGTCTCAGCGATCGGTGATTCGGAAAAAACCAAACACTTTTTCAAGTCTCTTTTTAATCTGTGGCAGTGGTTGCATCTTGAGCGCTTCTTACTTACCCGGATCAAATAAATCAGGTGAGTTTGATCTTGTGTACTGTATTTTTAAAAAAATGCGAAAGAAAAATTATTCCTCGTCATATCATTGATCAGATATTTTTTCAGTCCGAAATTTATATCTTTTAATTTTCGTTCGTATTTTTTAAAAAAGGAACCGTAACTATTCGATTTAAAATGGCCGGCATATTATCTAGCTGTAATGTCTATGATGCGTGCGCAATAAACTGTAAAACTTACTGGCGATACCATTTATAATATTTTATTACCAAATATTATTACAGAATGTTCCCTTCGGTCTAGATATTTTAATGTTTTTTCAATGTACCGTGACCAGGTTAAATATTATATTATCACGGCCGTTTCACCTGTAATTGAATGTGAAGAACAGCTTATAACAATATCACTTTTATTATTGTATTGTCACGGCTGTTTCTTTGCGGGGTAAGCAGAGAGCATCGAGTACGAAATATCTCTATCGTTACAGACACGAAGTGCTCTTTCTGTATTTAATATCACTTTGAACGTGTTTCTTTGTAAACACGGGATTCTGCCGCTCGTACAGTCAACGGGATATCCTTATTACGAACATTTTCCCCCGTTTCAGTCTCGGGTTTAATGAGTGTATCCCTGCTGTTTCCTGGAATACCGATTTACGGAATGATATCAGCAGTAACTTCTAGTTCAAGGCGTCTTACGATATTATCATATGTATAAACGATTGAAATGATTGTATAAGTATGGAAAGAAAAATTTTGCTTGGCATTAGGTACAGTCGAGTCCTTAAAATGATATCTCTTTATGTATTTAAGTAATTTTCGCCTTAACAATACGTAACTTGTAAAAATATTGTCATAGTAATCATATTATTATGGCATTCTCGCATCAAGTCTTATATGGGATAGACAAAGAGCGATTGCTCATAATTTTTGTAGAATATCTTAGTCTTAAAATTCAATGTCATAAAATAGAGTTCTTAAAGTTTATAGAATGTTTTTATATGTAATCGGAAAATGCGAATTCATAAGTTTTATAATGTTTTATGAAAATCGGCATCGACTATCCAAGATAATGGACGGGGTTGGATAGAAGACATGTTTTGTTGATATTTTACTATTAAATGTTTCGTGAGTATTGGCACATATGATTAAATATGTACCGGCTTAACTCATGGCCGTTTTTCGGTATGGCCCGACTAGTTTCGGACTAGTACGAGGTCCTTCTTCATGAGCTCCCGGAGAAAACTCTTCTCGATATATTTAAAATGATGCCTTAAGTTCAAATAAATGCACTTAGGAAAAAGTGAGAACGCCGTTCAAATACTTAGAAACGATAAGATATAATAGGAATAATTGCTACCTACACTTTTAATCTCGTCTTGAAACATTAAATTTTAGCAAATCGTTTATCCATACTCTACCGATAGAAATCTATATTGTTTTAAAAATATTACAATACAGATACAGATATGCTTCCATTGCATTGAGAATGCTTATTATTAAAAATACGTGTAAATATTTAATTTCAAATATAAATAATATTTGAATGGATATATATATCGGCTTAATTCTCGTATGTTTTTCTGGATGGCTCGGCTAGTTTCGGACCTGTACGAGGTCCTTCTTCACGAGCTCCCGCCGATTGCAGCGGGGTCGCGACGGAGATTGCGCGAGAGGATAATTTAAAAAAAAGATTAACAAAACGCAACCAACATTATCATATACATTCCTGTTTACATTCTAAATCACTTAAATATTGTTAATGTCATATGCACAGACACATACAGTTTTGACTACTTAATGTAATGTGATGAAAATAGTTAAATTAAACGCTTAAGCGTTAATGTAGACGTAATGGGTACATACAGGCATTACTTCGAGCTGATGAAGCGAATCTATGCAGACAAAGATATAATGGCCATTGTCAATCAAGTCTTCAACAGTGGACTAAAGCTCAGAATTACGAAGCCATAAACATTCTTTAATTAAATCATACATTCCAATGTTCGGAACACCTGTACAATAATCGAATTAAATACGTCAAACGGCTTAAGTCTAAATCCACTTGAATGGTTAGCTTAACAGTCTATTTTTACGACCCGAGAATAAAAAGACAGGTATTATATGTTTATGGTGAAACGTCAAAACTACAGTTCCATCTCTACATATAACATATTTTCCTTTTCTTCTAGAAATATTGCTTATAATTAGAAAGGTTTTAGAACGAAAACGAGGTGTTATCGTAAATACCATTCGCATAAAGTTCGTTCTGTTGCTGCGTAGTTTGTCTCATGCTAATTGGAAGTTCTGAGATTGCATTTTTTTCCACATAACAATACTGCCAACACACGTACCGAATGAACCCAATCTGTTCGTGAGTCAGCCCTGAGCCATCTAATTTAGATCTTGATAAAAACAAAAATGCAAGGTGGCGCTTGAAAAAGACGAGGAAATCCGTTACGCTGACTTCATAAAAACTGGCTGATCGTAAACAGATTATATTAAAAGCGTCTTAAAATTATCTGGCAAGTGAGGCTTGATCTAAATTTATATTCACGAATTAGATTTTTTTTAACTTATTTTAAGTTCTAATTATGTCACAACGTATGTAGATTCTAGGATTTATGGACATAATGGCATGTTCATTTTTATTTCTGTATTCGATATGTCACTGCGGCGTATATCGTTGTCAGATTGCAGAAATAAGCAGAACAATGTACCTATACTGCCAATATTTTTTATAAAACAAATTAAATACTCTGTACAAAGAGCGAGAGAGAAGGGAGAACGCGCGAGGACAGAGAAAGAAGATTTCGTAGGAAAACTGTTAGTACATTTCCGCCACGGTTTAAGGCCGACATAAATAAGTCATGGCGCATGTGTTCCTGTCAACGATTTGCGAGGCATGCGCAATAGATTTACGCAGTACATTTCCTTAGTACATACCATATTAGGCGACGGAGATCGTTATAAAAAATTTATAAACCGTCATCTTCCTGTCCTCTCTTTAGCCTTGTTTTGAGTTAAAATATTTCGTTAAACAATGTGTAGGTATATTTGTTTAAAATATACGAGACTGTTTTAAAATCGAATAACGGACGGACATTTAATAGACAATAAATTAGACAAATAACGGACATTTACTGATTTCATAATTTTAACAGTTATTCAAAATTTCATTTCTGTAAATGCACAAATTTAACACTACTATTTTAGTTAGTTTTACATTCGGTACTTCGTTGTTTTTATCGATAAATTTCTTTTATTACAATCTAATATATACTTTAAGTTAAGAAAATGCGCAATGTCTGCCAGTTCCGTGAGTACAATAACAATATTACTTTTAGCATTTTAATTAAGTCCTCTGACAGGGTGTAAACAGGAAAACAGGTGTAAAAAAGGCAAAAGAAAAAGGTCCGTTTACAATAACGCCAGTTTGTAAGACAGATTATATTAAAATACAATGTCGTTTAATGAAATTTTATTCCAATCGAAAACTTTCAATATCCGCCATTTTGAAATTATGAATTCGATTTTATTATTTGTAAATGTGGCTAAAATTATTCGAAATTATTTAAATTTGGAATAAGCATTTTGTAAATCGGAATGTCTTATTTTTTTTAATTATCACTGTTTCGACTAGGCTATTGTATAAATAAGCACTTGTAATGAATCTACATCAACATAGGTATAAATAGCCACGTAAGGTTTACAATATAGAATGTCACTCAAGGTAATTGGTTACATCAATTATTCCAAGATAACAATAAACAGTCACGCTCTATGAGTATTCTGTTATTCTAAAAATAACCGCCAAAATTTTAAAGATAGCCGATGAATGGAAATTTTTACGGTCGGACAAGGTCAGTATAAATATTGAAAGAAATATGTTAATACAATAAAAATTTTATCGCCTGTCAGCATGTTACATTAAATATAATTGAATAGCCCTCAAACATCTTTTTTCTATTTTATTGATTAATCTTTTTATTCTTGTCACTACGCTTCTGAAAGTTGATGTAGGTATATGTTGTTCCAATAAACCAATATCACAATTGTAGATACTGCCAAATTTTTTTTTAGGCACCACAATTCTTTTTTTAACTGAGAAGTTATAGAAGTCGAGTTTTTTTTATGAAAAATGAAATTGAAGCTGTGTTCTAACGTAATTCCATATGAAGCTCTTTTAAAATGCAAGTTAATATGATGACATTTAAAATAGAGATGAAAGGAAAATCATGAAATTGACGCGGGTTTATTTCCTCTCTGTCACAACACTGAACTTACATCAGATCGAATGTTATATAATAAGTAAATGTCAGTTTAAATATTTATGTAAGTGTAAACTCGTCAGGCGACCGGCAACGGGTACATTATTGACATTTCACATTTACTCAAGCCCGTTACACTGGACTCGACTGGTTTGGCTAGGGTTGCCAACAAAAAACATCAATTACAATTTATTTAGAAAATGCTACAGCACACTGAGTTGCAAAAGCACAATTCAATACAGAAGTACATACGCATAATCAACCCTATCACTAAAACTTTAACACGTGAAAAACTATGCTTGGATAAGTCATACATTAAATTATGAACTGACCCACTATTTTTTGCCCTTTCTTATCCCACAATATCATAGCACTGTCATGTCTTAATGACAACGGATATTAAATGCCAAATGAAAAATTGAGTAATTTTTAACTATAATATATTGACAGCCCTATCCTGAGCTCTTCCGCTGGCATTGACCTAAGCAACTCTTGAGTCGTACATCAGCTTATAACTTATCGTATTTTACCGTTACACTCTTAATAGAATTTTGTGCGCCCAACGTAATCATAATTCTAACAGGACTTTTTCTAGTTTTATATCAGAGCTTAAACCCTTTTAAATAAGTCGTATCAAAGATGCATACAAGAGAATACATTGATTTAACTTCAATGATATTAAGCTGCTATCGCTCTAATGCAGCATCCGCCTAAGTACTCTATACGATGTGTGACCGTGATTCTCTTTATTCCATTTACCACAAAAACACCAATGTATCACACAAAGTAGAGATAATGAACAGTTCATACATATAGGTAAGTACATCTGTAATACATTTTATGTAACATTCGTGAACTTGCTTTTGTTCATTCGTTTCGCAAATCAAACAACGCTCGATAAACCTTAGCGGAGGCTGTTTACGCAACACAGTCTATAGGTAACGTTATTCTCAATAATTCTGTATGTAAAATTTCCGTCATCGCTGACACTGATTTATTTTGTCGTGATAATAGGATCAATCAGTTGTCCCAATGCGTCGACAATGAACCGTGGGTCGACTGTTGCACAATCATAGAATGGATGGTTTCGACACGACAAACACACCTCCAACCTCCATGATGTGTACTGACAATGCCATAATCTACTTGCGCTGTCGAACAAATCATTAAACATGTGCCGAAACATGTCGCTTACAATTACAAAAAATGTTAGGAACAATCTAGAAAAATGCGGGTAGTTCGATATTTTAACACAATTTAATCTCTGCAATTTTAGAATCTACTTTCTTTGATGATAAAATTCTCTTTTTAAAAGCTAGGTATTTTTTAATTTTACTGTCGATTCGTTTGAGAAAGTTCTCGAAGGGCACACCAAGACATTACAGGTTGTACAGAAACACCGGCGCACCTCGACAAAGTTAGAATGTTAAACATTCCGTTCCTCAACCGAAGTCTCATCTGAGAACTTCGGGCTGCAGTAGTCATTACCAAACGGGTGGACGGCGTGTGCATGAATATCGATTCTGATTTACATCGTCTATACGAAACAGGCCGAACCCATCTGACCAGTTAGTGGTAACTGTGTTACTGTAAAGGTTATAATGAATTTATCATCTTGTCTGTATATTATACTCGTATTTCTAGGTAACGTGATGCAATTAATGGTATAAAACATTGACAATAATATCGATATAAATAACGCGACACAGTTATCGATATTTCGAGAGCAATACTTCCTGTAATGTAGCTATTCGATGTTATAAAACAACGGTAATCATATCGATGTAATTTATGCCGATATATAGAAACCAATAGTTTGGGAGCGTAACATAACTAGTTGGTAACAAAACAAAAAATAACAACAGTCGATACCAAATTGCTTTGTAGAAAGTTGCGTTCAGTAAAATATCAGAAACGTTTCACGTTTTGTAGAAACCGAGTCGAGACCGTGAACAAAGGTAAAGTCTGGGTCACAAAACGAAACACCCATAATTATTAAACAACCTCACACTTGTGCGGGAGTGGTCCGGTGAATTTTAATGGCGGTCCGAGACCGATTTTATGTTAAATCGCTTAATAAATACCTGTTTACATTCGTAATAAAGTAACGGTTCGCAAATGGAGGTGTAATACCTAGGTGTATGAACAGAAATTCAATATCGTTCATAACGATCATCAATACCAATATATACCAAATATAACCAACCAATATTAATATATAACCAACCAGTATATAACCAACCAATATTAATATATAACTTACCCATATCATTATATAACTCACCAAAATGCGTATTTGTTTACGTTTGCCCAGTCATCTATAGCATATAAGAATACTAAAGTGAACGTTTAACAAGTATATTTTCTGCATAGTTCCACACCTGATCAATGACATTTTTAGAGTCGCAAGTACTTATGACAAACTGTGACCCGTTTGCCCATAAAACCTTTACTGTACAACGAAAAATATTAAAAATGCATGTGCATAAAACACAATGTATTTTTCTGCTTGACCGATTTGTGTCAGCATGTCTTTATCTACACATGTAATGTCTTACTGACCACGATTAAGTAATTCTATATAATTGATAGACAATTATGAACATTTATAAACCATAGTGTACATATGTACATGTATTATTCATGAAGCATTTGACTTATCACATATGTAATGACGATTAACTACAGATTCGAAAACTTAAAGATTCTTAATTCAAATCAGCCGAAAAAATCTTTAACTACAGATTCAAAAAACTTAAAGATTCTTAATTCAAATCAGTCGAAAAAATCTTTAACTACAGATTCGAAAACTTAAACATTCTTAATTCAAATCAGTGAAACCTAGAAAATGTGTAATATTTTTTTATGTAAAATATAATTTTTGACGCTGTCATTTATCAGCATAGATGTTTTGTAATATTTAAACGTGAATATTCTTTGCTGTTTCAAATTTCATTTGATTTAAAATTCCAACCATATTTTGATGTAAAAGTCAAATATTGTCAAACGAACACTGCGTTTCACAGTACATTTAGAACATACCTATGGCAGTATTGAATAGGTAAATGCTTATTTCTATCATAGCTTTAGTACTAGGCGTTAACCAGCCGGTTGGGAATAGAAAGTCATAGAGACACAAGGACAATTGTTAAATGCACAAACGCTGTGATTGCTGTGGCTGTCGTGCCAGATAACAAAGAAATAATGGCCCATAACATAACGCTTGTATTTGCCCGAGGGGTAGGCAGAGGAGTGTTCTACTTCCAAGTTGTATTTGTTATGTTATAAGTACGTCTTATGGAGTGGATGGTGAGAAATAATGGTGCTAAGTAAAAATCTAAAAGCATACTGTGGTATTAATTCCGATAATTTTAAAACTGTCGTTCAATTAAAAGAACTGAAAATAACTGACTGGCTTTGTAATGAAACCTGCTCCCTTAGTTGTAGGACTGAGTCCAAGTGGGAAGTTAAGAAATCACAGCCATCACTCAAAACTAGATATATGACATATCTGTTTGATAGAGACCTTACTTAATTTCAATTCGCCATTTGAATTTAGTATGACACCACATGCCTGGTAACATTCTTGCATTGAAGCTATTATTTATTACGTACCTTATAGATGTGGTAAATTGGCAAATGGCATAAGGTAAAATAGCAAGAAATATGTGGTAAAATAGTATTAAACGGGGTAAAATACCAAAAACTCTGTGCCATACATACAAACACTCATTTGGACGTAATGCACGGCTTGAAAAAACAACCTTACTTGTTTAAGTTGCCATGAAAAAAAAAACCTAAATGAAAGATTAATTAGTTAATGGTTATTGGAATATTCTTTAAAAATATTCGAGATATTCGTTAAAAAAAATATTGGGATATTCTTAATGAATATTTCTTTTAATCTAAAACATTTAATCCAATTATTGTTTATGACGCTAGAATGCCAGTAAAATCATACTGAATTGTATATAGACATGGTCAATACCAGCCATAAAATATATATAAAGCAAAAAGCTAAAACCGGCTACCTTCCACACGGACACGCGTAGTTAAATCTCAGATAGTATAAATCTCTTCAGATGATTAGATCCCTCATATAATGCCTCTTATACTATGAAAAATGCAGCGTGTATAGATAAGTATTGAAAATAATAAAAAAAAATCCTACTCTATTGTCTATGCAACATTCCATAAATACACTATGTTAGATATTTCAATTAAGTCGTTCGATTATTACAACGTGGTATAATAATTGATATATAAATTGTTAATCTATATTATAAATAAAATGCAGCTATTATAAATAAAAAAACTCAAAGAATGAGATCAAACGAGGTAAATAAAAAAAAAACATGTTTATACTAACCATAAGGAAAACTTATCGAACGCTTTTCATTTCGTAACTGATGATACTTTACCCGCTAAATAAATTTTTTAATAACTTTAAACATCTGCACACTGGAACGTAAGTCAATGTGACAGATGTCAAAGCTTTATATCCAATAGATGTTCCATTTTTAAACAGCAGTCATGCACTTGTATTGGCGATAATCTTACGAAAGTTCCTCAAATCTGATTTTTTTTTCAATCGAGATAAAAAAGACATTTCGGTATTTTTAATGAAAAAAATTCACTAAAGCGAGAGAGGAGTGATGGATGCGATAAAAATATGCAATATTCGGTGACGTAAGTTAAAACGATAATGACGTAACTTCTTCAGCTAAAACTCAATTGGCCGAAACAACTGGCCGATCGGGGTCATTATGGCATATTTGAATACATAATGTAACATTACACCTGATTTCCCGACGGGGTAGGCAGAGGACTCTATTAGTAGCGTAATAGAGAAGTAATTGAAAGATATGCCTATTTTAAATCGATTTCCAGTAAAAGCGACACTGCTGCTTTAACGACAACAAGGGTTAACGCTTAACTAACGAGTGCCAAAATCTATGTCCTTACAGACGGTTTTAAATTATCCTGTGAATCTCGGTAAAAAGTAAATATAGCTTTTGAAAGCGGTATTGTGTTTCAACATAACAAGAGGTATGTATCTATAATAATGGTAGAACCATGAGTGTAATTACCAGTGAGTTTCTTGATAACGCCCTTGTAACGATTTGACGAAACCCCGCGCCTACGTAGATATAAGATGCTGATGCAACTTCATACTGATTACGGCACATCACGATTAAAAAGTTACATACATATATTTTTATGAAACTGAATCGAATCTAGCACATATTTAACATAATTGTATAGCCTTCAATCGCTGCAGAATATTATTTATATAAAAAAAAAAAATTAAATCTCATACGCAATTTGAATTTGGAATTCGTATAACCAGAGACATTGAACGTCTTAGACAGTCAGAGACAAGGTTAGGAACAATTCACAAAAAAAAAATAATTAAAATATTATAATGAATGACTGAAACATTAGCATTAACAAAATTAACAGAGCGAAGACGATGTGAAATAACTGAAGCATAAAACAGCGGATTTGCCGAAATCTTTATTCATATTCAATATTTATTCTATCAGAGTTAAATTAAAACAGATTAAATAAGTATGCATATAAAAACTAACGGATTATGATCTATACCGAGATAATAAAAAATATGCAGGTTCTGAATATAAACATAATTATTAATAAAGATCATAACTATTCATAATTATAAAACTACGTTCCTTTGCCTATCTCCTCGGAGAAATACAGCCGTGATGTTACGTCTATTTATATTTATATATATAGAAAGAACATAATTCTGAGTATTGTTGAACAATACGTTTGGTTCTTAAAAGACATACGAATTCTAAGTTAAATGCGAGGGTAATGCAAATATGTTGCAGGTAACGAACGACCGTTGCTCAGGAGAATGTGTGTTGCCAGTACGCTACATATTTAAATATACGCACGTATGCAGACTTATTGTAGATATATTTTTTTTATCTTTTGTCCTAGCACAGGAATTACCATTTTATTACGCTTGTCTCACATCATATCACATTATGTTTTATTATGTAAATCGAACATGGTTATTCTATTTTATTGTCCAATTCGTTTAGGTATATAATGATGTTTTGTGGTCATTCAAGTAGCATAATTTTTGTATTTGATGATTCTGTTAGTTAAGGATATCGGTGTAAAACTTCGAGAGTGTCTTCCGATGATGTTTACGGGTGTAGCCGGCCTGGCTCGTCACGTGTAGGGGACCGTGTCGGTTGCCAGCATATTTTTTGATTGGCGCAATAAGCTGGCATGCGCTGGGCTTCAATTGGAAGATTGCTACCCCGGCGTGTGGGAAGACGTCAATCCTTGCCCTCAGCCCGCCGAGGATATCCTTCCAGAAAATAACTCAGCCAACAATCTCATAAATTATGACTATTACCCGTCCCCTACACCGCGTGCATGCAATGTAACCGGCGCGATGATAAAATGTTCTAAGATACAGAATCTCTGGAACATTCGACGCGCTTGTGCGGAGTATAGCGTAAATAAATTAAATGTAATCAGACGCGAATCGGCGATCCGATACGGATGGAGTGCAGAGGCAATGGCCGCAGTATCTCATCTCTTATAAATGGGAACCAGTTTTGCAAACTTGAACGCTTATATATTTTTTTCTCTTATTGTTTACGATGCCTTTAGGGCTGGTCTAACAGGCGGCCGATACAGCTGCGGGGTCACTGTACGACTTTTTGTTGGCGACTACTTCAACCGAATTCGGAGCTTTACTGACACTAACATTTATAGCTACCGTCCGTATTAATTTTTATTATTCCTATATTGCACAATCGCTTCAGATTCGCCAATTGTATTTTATTACGACTTTGTATTGCTCAATGCGAATACCGTTCTTTAATCTCAAATTCCTCCAACATATTGATTTAAATTTTGTGTATTAACTTCGTAGTTATTTTTTCCCTTCAACCCTACACCAAAGATGCAACGAATGGAAATAAATTAAAAAACGTAAAAGGACGTTGGTTATACCATATAAGAAGTGGCCCAGCGCATAATAGCAGGCAACCGGCGAGATCGAATTATGAAACTCTCATTACGTATTGAACTTGTAAATGTCCAGACATTATCATAAAAGAACATAATGACGCTTACATAAATTTTTTAAAATGTAACCAGATAATTCTTTGTGCAATGCGATATGAAATTTTTGCGATAAAAATTTAACTTAACCGTAGACCTGACGCATTTTAATGTAAGTTCACCTCTGTTCAATAAATAGCGTTAACGATACATTTTACGGTCTACTAAAACTGCAATATACTTACGTACATTTAAAATTATATCGTTACTACAACGAAGCAAGCGCATACGAGGCTTTATACTTTTTTAACAATGAACCATTCATACAATGGTGTATTTGCATTCTAGTTGGCGATTCTATTCAATGAGCCCATTAAAATTCAGATAATGTTGTACGGACGTCTGGCAGGATCATCCATATGTGTGGCGCGGCTCGCATCCTGCCTAACTGCGCACACGCTAGGAAGTGTCCATCATGCACTGCTTTACTCTTATTATTAATATATCATTGCGCCAGGTCCCAATGGAACAAGCAGAGCGCACAGAGCGCTAAATATCTTTATCCTTACAGACCTGCCGCGCTTCTACATCTGTCGCTCTCTTCATACACGCACTTAACTCGCTATCTTTCGAAATTAAGCCAATTAAATATTTTACCTCAACGAACAACATGCTTTACGACTTTTTTTTCTTATAGCTAATAATATATTACAGAGGTAATAGCAGATTGTATTAAAAGATTATCCTGTCGGTGGTTGCAATCTATTTGTAGTGCGGCGCCAGACCGCATTCCAACAGGACCTGGGATATAGAATTAATGCCCCACCTTCGGCTAGATGCAGGTTATAAATAGGCGCTAACCGGGTCCACGACCTTAAGTGCTATTGAGAAATAGAAAAAGTATTTTCGTATCGACGAAGCGCACATAAATAAACATTTCTATTTCCAGTCTTATAAACGAACAGGCTTGTTTGAAATCTGGTAAAAAGGGTATTGATAATACGTAAAACGCACTGAATACCAACACTTTAGTTAACTCGATAACAAATAGACAAAAACTTTCCACTCGTTTCATAGTCCACTTTCACAAATAGTTTACATCCTGCTTATGGTAACAAGCTTAAATCGATGTTGCCACAAGATAGGCATATCGGCCCCCAGCATATCAAGCCCTTAGATGATTCAGCCTTAATAGGAAAATTGCTGCGAATCGTTAAAGCCGGCCGGCTCCGCGCGTAACATTGGCCTTACCCATCTCACGACTTGCAGACGTGCATTCGAATTTAAAATAATTTTGCCGTTATTATTCAAACCACTAATTACATAATTTTCGGTTTTACAGGATGAAGGTCTTATTACTTTGCATGGCCTTTGCGGCTGTGAGCCTGGCGATGCCTGTTGCCGAGGACAAATCAGAAGTACCTGCTGCACCTGCACCCGTGCCCGAACTTAAAGCAGATCAAAAACCTGAAGCCGTGACTCAGACTGCTGCGGAAGAAAAGAAACCTGAGCAAGTGCCCGAAGTAAAAGCGGATAAGCCTAAAGAACCAGAAGCGAAAAGCACTCCTGTGGAAATAACTCCAGAAGTTAAAGAGCCCGAACCAAAAGCGGCGGCAACACCGGAAACTAAAATAGAAGATATTCCTGAATCAAAATCTGTTGCTCCCGTTAACCCTGATCAAAAACCTGAAGAGAACAAACAAGCTGAAGCTAAGCCAGAAGAGAAAAAAGAAGAGCTTAAGCCGGAAGCTAAAGCTGTGGAAGAACCAAAGCCAGAAGTAACCCAGGCTAAAGTAGAAGAGGTTAAAAACGAGCCCTCTGTTAAATCATCTGTTACTGATGAGGTTATTGATGTTGTTAGTGCCGTGAAAGTCCCAGCAGCAGTTGCTGATGATGTCGTAGATCCCGCTGCTATCAACCCTGTATCCGAAACAAAACCAGTAATATCTGCAAAGAGCGCGAATCCAGTTCCAGAAGAGAAGAAGGAAGATATCCCTGTACCTGAAGCTGCATCGCCTAAATCCGACAAGCTTGAAGACAGCAAACCGGTCGAAGTCAAAACCGACGAGAAACAAGCGGAAGCCCCTGTCGCTGCTGCTGCTGTCGAAGCTTCCGGTTCTGTAAAGTCTGCTGAAGCTGGCATCGCGCCTACTGATGATTCTTTTAGAGTCGTCCGTGACACAGTCGATGAAAAGAAAGCTGCAGCTGCTGAGCCTCAAAAGGAAGAAGTTAAGGCGACCGAAGCGAAACTAGAGGCAAAATCAGCGGAATCTGCACCAACCGCCGATGTTTCTGAAGATGAGAAAAAGGAACAACCAGCCAAGGAAGCCAAGTCACAGGAATCGGTCGAATCGAAGGAAATTAAAGAAGTAAAAGAAGCAAAAGAGGCGCCTATCGCTCCCTCTCAGCCCATTGAGGCGGTAAAATCTAGCGAAGACAAGCCCGAAATAAAGACTGAAGAGCAACCAGTAAACGACGCGCCCGCACCCAAAGACAGCTCGGAGGAGAGCAACGAGAGCAATGAAAAGAAAGACGAGAGCGGAGAAAAGGACTCTTCTGAAGAGAGCGCAGAAAAAGTTTCCAAGTCTTAGATTAGTTTGGAGGTAGCGTTCGGCGGCAGGCGTGTGTCGACACACCCTCTCGACACGCGCCCCCCGCCTGGCCGATTGAATCATTTCGCGGTATATTGTGTTTGTGCTGCATTTCTATGTGAGTGAATGGCGAGAGCTTGGCCGACCTCAATCCCGATATCCCGACTATTCACTAGTTCTAGAGACTTATTTAAATAGTGGAAAATAAAATCCCTACTTTGTAATTATTAACTTTCGAAGTAAATTATCGAATTTCCGGTACTATAAGTAATAAATACGTTTTTAAAATAACATTCTTGTTTTATTGTGATTAAGATGTTTAGACGTGGACACGACAATGAAATGGCAGTATCAATGACAGATGCTTGTAAAAATTTTAAGATAAACTACTCATGTAAACATGACTTTTTATGATACTGCCTTTTAATCTTGTCATTTTTTTCATTATACATCGACATATAAGAAAAATAATTTTTTTTTATAAATTAATATGTCGGAGATGATTAACGGAGGTTCGTCAACTGTGGGTCTCGACAACGGAAATAACCCTCACAAAACCTTCGTT
>DWJK01000537.1:0-21570 GCA_018248815.1 Croniades pieria auraria
TAACCCTCTCAATATGAGAGGAGACCCATATTCCAACAGTGGAATGACAAATGGGTCGATTGTTATTATTATTTATTACGGTACGAACAAATATTTCTTTACTTAGAACTTTTCAGAATATATTTAAAACTGCTTCAAATCTAAAAATACAAATGACAAAAATGTACTAGGTGTAGAAATAAAAATGTTCATTATGTTATGTCTTTATAAAAATGATTTTAAGTTTATTACGTCTACATATATTTCGAATGTAATCTGCCCTGATTATCAATTGGTGAGTATAAACACCAATTAAATGTAGCAATGTTGTTCAAGTTTTCCTTAAAGTTATAATGTGAAAGCTTTACGAATGTTCATTTCCGTAAAATGTGCAGGTGCCTTTAGAATTGGTGGTAATGTCTGCTGTTTTTTGTTAAGATTTTATACAACTTTTATGTGTGTATTATTATAATTTAGTATTTAATTGTAAATGTCGTTTACAATTTTTCTAGTCTTTTATATTCTTTGAGTTGTGTTGAAGGTTTCTCTTGATCTTTAGTGTTGACATTTTTTTCTGTATATGGTGACACAAAGTTTCACTATTTTTTATCGAAGCGTACATCTGCAAGTACTCACCTACTCTTGTACTTACCTACGGAATGTACGTAATTTGATGGACTTTCTGAACAAACGAGCGATTCGGAGTATATAGAAGTTTCTATAATGTATGTGATAAATTATTATAAGGATTCTTGTACAAAATTACGTAAGCCCCGAGACTTATCAGTACCTAGGATTAAGAGTAACAGAATCATCTCCGTAAAACTTATTACACAAAGGACGGATAACAAGTTGTGAAAGACAAAAATAATCATGTCATGTATGATGAATATTTAAATATGGATCGAAGGCCGAGCTACGTCCTTGTGGTCACTTTGCGGTGTACTGGTCTAGTGGAGAGTAGTCTCCAGGTCATTGCAAACGGCCGAAACAATTGACTGTGTGCTAGAATGTCACAGCCGTCTGTCGTGAAATCGCAATGAAATTATTAACAATATTAATATGCTTCTGTTCCCCGTACCCGCGATTCAACTCCGTCAACACTATTATAAAGCTTATACTGCTCGTTCATTAGTTAGTTAGCAGAGGGCTGTGACACGTTGGGTGTATACGGTGACCACGCGCAGGCGCCTAGCACTCTAACCATAACAGAAGGAACGTCTTTTCCAAAGACCACCGCGGTCTAATAGTCGCTGTTGTATTTATGTGGTGTATTCATAGTATCTTCTGTACACTATTTTTGTGATGTTTGTTATTGCACTGCATACTCATCCACACGAATTCCGTCGATTGATCAATATATATTAGAGATATGATGAAGGTATTACTATTAAGTAGCGACTATGCTTCAGCTAACGCGACACGGTGTACAACACAGCCTTTAAAATTATGAAAAAAGAAAAAGTATTTACTGCGTGTGTCTACTTACTTGTATTATCGATGGAGTATATTTTTAAACTAGTGTAGTTAGGATAATGAAGTGGAGCGTGTATCGGTACGCAATATCGTGTGTTGTGCGTGTTCTGTCTAATCGTGCACAATTTTTATGCATTTCTTGTTTGGTGCGCCTGTAGTCTGCGGCGAGCGCGTGTAGTCTTGGCTCGTAGCTGTCCTAAGTTCTTAACTTGACATTTCTGATCCTTTACTGCCATATATAATCATTGTTCGATGTTCAGTTGGAGGTACATTATTTTATCTATCTATATATTATATATCTATATCTATCTATTCCATTTGTCGAATTTATTAAGTAGTTTAAAAATGCGTTACATCAACGGATATAATTAATTTTTCTTAATTTTTTATAATTTTGGTTATGAGACAAATTCTTTGATAATAAATGAGGCTGTAGTAGCAAATCTAGCTCACCTTTTTACTTAGAAACATATATATCTGTTTCTACGAGGCTTTTCGTAACTTGCTTACAGTTACATTGGACAATGCCATCTATAACCCGAATAAAGCAAAATTTTATTCTAGGCTTACGTTCATTACAAATCTTTGAATTTTCTTTAAAACCTAGTTGTTGCACGTACACATGATACTCATTTTGGATCTCGTTGCCATTAAAAATTTATAGAAAATTATATCTGTTGTTATGACATAATTTGGTACACGTATTTATGAAACAGCGTATCGGATATAAAAAACCGTGCACGAGTTTAGCCAGCAATAATGGAAACATTTTAGTGTACTAAGAGCCCGCCGTTCCATGCCCGTCATGGTAAATCTTTGCCATTGATATACACTGCTGACATGGTATTAGTAAAAGTCATACTTACACATTCGACATTGATTTTTGGATTTTGCATCGATTGAATAACTGCTGAGCATTCAGCTCTGATCATTGTGTTGTAACGTGTTTGAATAATAAGGCGTAGTGGCGCCGGTAGCTCGCCTGGGCAGCGACAGTGCGGACAGCGGGCGTTGAGTTTTGCGATTGTGTGAGTATTCGATAAACGGCTAGAATGTCAATCCAATTGAGACATTGAATCATCAGTTTGTGCAGGATTCCGACACGGTGTGTCCCGGCCGTCTGCCGCCACTTTCCACTTGCAGTACAGTAACGGAGACGAACATGTATTTATCAAATATATGTAACTCTACGTATCGCTAGTTTTAGTTAGTTTTAGTTTATCTATAGTTTATATTAAACTCTATATAATAATACTGATACTTTGTATTCAAATCCTACAACTCGCAGAAGTTAACTAAGCACATCACTATGATGACATAATAACTAGGAATAGACGCGTCGACGGCGAGAGCGGTAGATATTGTTAGATGGACTGGGATTGCAGTAGAAGAAACTTATTCCTCGCGAGTGCCAAGTTTGTTTCTGCGTGCTTAGTAGTTTCTCATTTTGTGAATACCTAATTATTGGAGCTTTTGTTGGATTTGTAGGGATGTTTAAAATTGTTTCAACAAGACCAGTCGTGTTACTATGTCAATTTATGTAGCATAGACCTTCTGGGGAATTTCGTACGGTTAAGTCATAAACGTTTTATTGAACGACAAACTTGTTTCTGATACCCACAAAAATTTTAATCTCTTAAGAAAAAGTCAGTCCAGGCGTTCTAGGTTGAAATCCTGACGGGCACTTGTTTACAGAATCAGGTCCGTTTTAAGTTTAAATAAAACTGGCTGCAGCGATGATAGAAAACGTTCTGAGGAAATTTACGCGCCTTTGAACTCAGCATAAAGCGTGTGAAATCTTCCAACCCGTATTAGCTAGCGCGGCAAACGATAACCTTAACCGTTCTCATGAGAGGTTATTTGTGTCCAACAGTGGAATGGTGAAAGGTGAATGATATAATTTAATAAAGAAAAACTAATAAATTTTGTTTATTCCTATATCTGCGTCCGCTCATACAATCGCAAAGATCACGTCTCATTGTGTGGACAGTGCCCACTTATTGTTATTTTGAAATATATATGATTTTTAATGTTTTATATTTCAGAATAAATTGCCACGACTGTTTTATAAATCTAGTTCTAAGTTAATAGACTTGCTTGCTGAACTTGTTCACTGAAATGCTAAGGCTGGTCCCTATCAAGTAATAGCTTCAGCGGCGTTCATTGTAAACGTGTTTATTTATTAAATACTTGTGAATACTATGGTGTTTTTGTTTCCTAATTAAGCCGATAAAATATTTTAAGAATACAATAGCGTATTGCGTCGTAATGTAGATGGCAGATGATGCTTTAAAATAGTTGTAGGGTTGAATTGGTTGGCGGTGGAGTCGTCGGTGCGTGTAATAGGCAATGGCTAACAAGCCAACAGGAGGAAGGGCTTATCGCGCATCGGTACTACATTGCTGGCCTTCGCTTTTCCAAAAACATTTGTCTATTGTGTGACTGGCCTTGCGCCGCCGACGTATTGTTCACGCTGTCTTCAATTTTTGCTTGAACATGAAATTTCACCTTGATGATTTATAATTAACAAGCGCAATTGTGTGTTTTATCTTGTTTAGCAACCTCTCGCGGGTATTGTTTGGAGTCTAATACTGTGGCGTATGTAAAGATTAAATTAAAGACAGGTAGTAATAAAATCTTTTGTACGGAGTCTTTGAAGAGTATGTTTGTACAAGTTGGATAATATATTAGTAGACACATGTGTCATGATCTAAATCAACCACGACTTCCGTATTGAGCCGACGCACAATGAAATGGATAAATCACGCAACACGTCTCCATGTGAACGTCTGCAAATATGAATCATTAGGAGCGAATATTTCTGATTCCTTACAGTGCACGGTTCACGTCCAATCGCGAAGGAACGATAATGGCGCGGCGGCCGGCTGTGAACGCACTGCAATTCGCGCCACGCGCCAGGTGGCCCGCCCTTCCTTGTTCTGACGTTTTCTAACCATCTAAGATCTAAGATTTCCAACCATCTCGCCCATCAAAGGATAATCCCGGACGAAATATAGAAACAAATTTAGGCAAAAAAATATATCTACTTGGAACCAGTAGGTCTATTAGATGCAGTTTGTTAAATATAAAATATGTAATTCATCATCATTAGCTTACTGCTGGACATTGGGAATCGTAGAGCACGGGTTCTCACGTTGCCTATCTGCTGCCTGTCTGCGGTCAGCATGTCGGTCATCTTGCAGTCACCAGCGGTCATCTTGCAGTCGCGCCATACCGCGATCTGCAAGCATCGGGTTTAGTTGCCTTTTACGACACCCTGGTAACCCAGTATGAGATCGGAGAGTGTATACTTTCTTCGTCTCGGCACGGAGTGCTTACCGTATTCATGACTTACTCAAATAGTGAAATAACTAAGGAAATAATTATATGAGATAGAATTATCTGAGTTACTTATTTATTTATTTTTAGGATTGCCAACGAAACGTACATTGCACATATTTTATAGAATGACACATGTAACATTTTAAATGTCATTTCAATTATAGGCAACCACGGTTAGCGAGAATATGGAAGGATACAGTATATAGGACGCTACCTAAATTATTAATAGATAATTACAGAGTTGAGAACGGTAAATACAATGGTACGGACAGAAAGTGAAACTTATTGCTTTAAATGTTTTCCGAGAGGTGATCGACAATTTTCTTTTTAAAATTACGTTGGTTATCAAAGAATATATTACGGCATATTATACTTATCTGTACGGTTAAGTACGTTGTAAAGTTTGCGAATCTGCTCGTACACTTTACCAGCGTGACAGACTGTGGCTTTAAAATGTTTTATCCTGATAGAATACCCACGCCTGACAGTGGAACATTAACAGGGTTGAGGATGACGACGAATAAAGGTTATTATTAATATATGTAAGATCAAATAGAACCTACAAAAAATGATGCAATAAAAAATTTGTAAACAATAAAGAAATACTTCACAAAGACAAAAAATATTTCATATATCATAATAGTCTAATAAATATGTGCCTGCACGACATTGATTTAAAAAAAAAGTTTAGTAAATAAATAATAATACTTATACTGTTCAATCAAACCATTCGGCTCTGATTTTATGGCGATGGTCAAAAGCTTATTAAAGAGCACGGTCCTAGACAATACTTTGGAACAAATTGTGGAAGAAAGCTTGAAATTGATGCTTTTGTTGAAGACGACTTGACCGTTGATAACTAGCTATTGCGTTGCACAATTGAGTGCAACCAGGACTTAACGGAAACTCATTTCATGTTAATTGTCATTTAATACAGACACTTTTGGAGCAACAAATAGGCTTGTTTACTTAAGTTGTGGAATACTTTTTATCTCAGTCGAAATGGTCTATTAACTAGCATTCCTTCTGATTGGATCTGCTCAGGAATTGTTTTACCAATAAAATAACGAATACTAAAGTTTGAGCGTGCACGAGCTTATACAAAAAGCTTAAACACTAGTTAAAAATCTTGTCCAGAAAGTGACATTTGATTTTAAAGTAGGTGTAACTACACCTGTACATATAAATATATAAGTAGGTACTTACAAAGGTATATAGGTACTTATTTTTTGTCTTGAAAAATCTTTAGTTATTTAATTATGAACGAAATTGAAAACCGCCTTTTACTTCAAACTGTATTTTGTATATTGAAATTAATAAAAATCTCAATCTTTGGCCGAACATTTGTGAGAAAGTCGCTCGTGCGACAAATTCGAACATTGGATCGGGTCAACTTAAAGATGCTTAAATTAAATTGTTTTTTAGTCACGTTGGTTAAGTCTTACAATATATTTTACATTATGAAGTTCAATATCCTTGCTCTTAAAACATTGAGGATCTGCGATTAACATATCGTGAATTGATACCGTACCGATACTGTACCGTCATATCACGCCTGTATTTCCCCGAAACACTTTCCAGAGGAGTGTAGTAGTCCCACTTTTAAGCGGTTATGTTATATGTCCGATATAATAGAGAGGACTGTGTTGCCATACACCGGGTCTAAATATAAACTCCGTTGGATATTACAAGGATTTCAAGTTAGAAAACTCAGTAGGGTTATACATAAAATGCGATGGGAAAATTCCTAAAAGAAAACGTGTTTGATTTCGTCAATATCAGTGTTATTTATTTCTTATAAATACTCCTAATAAAGTAAAAAATAGAAACCAGATCGTTTCTTATTTATAGCCAAGATATCCAATATATAATTTTTTTTTGTCCACAGAAAAGACACAATTCTACAGAAAAGTATTAACTATCACGAATTGCTTCCATTTATGGGGTCATCTTTAAGAATAATCGTATTTTATTTTATTACAATCTTATATCAATATTTTAATTAAACTTAAAACTCTAACAAAATAAACGTCAAAATTCAACGGGTTTAAATTTATATAATGTATATGTATATTATGTCTCAGTAAAAGAAACGTAGGTCGCCCTCCTACCAGATGGTCTGACGACCTGAAGAAGTCGGCGGGAAGCAGCTGGATTCGGAAGGCCTAGGGCCGGAAGGAGTGGCGCCGATTAGGGGAGGCCTATGTCCAGCTGTGGACATCTAAAGGATGATGATATGTATCTTTATGTGTAACAAAAATGAAGCTTCTTAAAATAATTAGTGAACGTTAATCTATAATAGAAAATATACTAAATTTTTATTACATTCATAAGAAGGTTAACAAACTTATGTTATTTATTGTATTGAAGACAATTTAAAAAGGTTTCACTGTCGCTCTCATCACTTAAAGCAAAAAACATTGATTGTACTCTTCTATTCCTAGGTGGTGTAATTAAGTCAACGGAAGCGTTAAAATCTAAGAGACTCTTTTTTTTAGGAGGCTGAGGTGTTGCATACTCTGAACGATGAGGTGACGGTGTATACAAAAAAGGTGAAAGTTCTGCTCTTGGTCCAGACACAGTTGATGCAAATTCTGTTCTATGAGACGAAATTAGGCTAGGTACATCGAATTCCGAAGATGGGCTCGAATAGGCTTCTAATGAAGAATCTGTAGAGTCTGAAATACACTCCATCTGAATTTGACTGATTTCAAAGTGTTTCACTTAACGTTAGCTGCGCATGAAATACAACTTTATACGTTTACGTTTTTTACGTTTCATAGGCGATAGTTAAACCAGTTGTACTATTAAACTTCTTATGAAGATTTTATAATGTATGATTAAAAAGACGAATTTCCTTTTTCACTTCTTTTCGAGTGATAGTTTCTTTTTTGCCGCATGTTAATCGGCTATTTTCTTCATCATTTAAAAAATTGTATATCTTGTATATTAATAATAAAGTCCTCTTCTTTCATTTTGTTTTTTTTAAGTCTTGATAACCTCATTTTGTAGCCTGCCAGACATGGTTCTCATATATTTATTCTTTTTACTAAAGACTCATTTTGAACCTTTAGCTGCCTTCGATTTCGTTGACGTATGATTTTTCCTAGGGAGATTCTAAAAAATGATGCTGGGGATACGCAACAGGAAGAGGGTGGTGTATTTTAATTTAAAATATCCATGGTACGCTTTTGTCACATTGGTTTCTGCTGTCTGGGTGTAGTCTTTAAATGTCTTTAATAAACTGGCTTGTTTCTGACGATGATGATGATTTACTTTATTCAAATTTTGTTATTTAAAAGAGTGCTGGGAGTTTTTTTCTCCTGCTTTTTTCTCCCGGTCTACTATAGCCTGAGGGGCGCACAAAGCCGAAGTACAATGACTAAGACATGACCTTCATCGAGTGTATGTATATACCTAATAGTGAATAAAAGAATTTGAATTTAAATTTGGTCACGGCCGGTCGGCCGCACCGGGAGCGGCTCTGGAGACAGGCCGTGAGAGCGGCCCACGCAGGGGGCGGCCTCCGAGGGGAACTATCTACGTTTTGCCTGCAGGTATTCGTTTTAATTCGTTAATCCCATGTGCACCTTGTTCGACGAAATAATATAAGGTTCATCTATTGCAAAACTTTTTATTATTTTGTTAAGCTTCGTAAGAAATGATTACTGCGGTATGAGTATATTTATACAAAACAATATTCTTATTTTTAATAATATAAACAGTATCACTATTGTACACCGATTTAATTCCAGAGGTCTTTGAGTTTTCAGATTTCGGTTAAGGATTTTTTATGTCTATAGTGAACATTGAATTAAAAAAAAATAAAGTCACCGCCGATTTTACGGTAAATTGACGGGTCCAGTCTATAGTTTGACCACAAGTGCTACGTCGCGGGAGCAGGGAAAAGCTAAATCACGAGTTCGATGGGTACACATGACATCTATAATCACAGAATCAATCTTGCCATACTGTTTTTACATTTCTTAGGGAATTCGGTACTAGGGAACATTATGCAGTAAAATACCGAATAACTTTATATTCAAAAATATTTTTAATGTATGTAGGTACATTATTCAAAAGGACTTTATTTTTGGCTTAATTATTTATTGTTTAAAAAGAAATATGAAATAAAAAGTTTGGCAGCCTCGTTGGTCGAGTAGTTGCAAGCGCGACTGCCGAATGGGAGGTCCTGGATTCAAATCCCGGGTCGGGTACTATGGAAATTTTTAAGTTTAGTGACTCGGAGTCTGGATCAGAGCCCAGTGTGTATGGCAATAGCCTCACCACCTATTTCATGGGACTTAAACGTAACCGGTGACATGTGGGAGTGTACTACACTCCTCCGCCTACTCCTTCGGGGATTACAGGCGTAATGTTACGTGATCAAATAAAAAGTACGAAAATAATTAGAAGTCCTTGTCTGCTTTTGTTTCATAAAAGAATTCAAGTATATTATGAATGATAATTTAGATATCACGAGATAGAGCACGACTTATCTTTGGATAATTATCTCGTAAGTATGACGTACGCGGACCGCGGCGCGTGTGGTCCAACTACAATACAAGCAACGTACCAAATAACAAATAATTAAGATATTTTGAGCTTTTTGAAATACGTTTAACGAATTTATGGACTTAAAGGAGTTTTGTTAGTACCTATTTTTTGACATTTTTAAACTATAGTAAAAATACTAATTATACAAAAATCTTGTTATGACATTTTCCAGAAAATGTAATTAATAATATGCATTTGGACGCGGTCGCACCATATGCTACGTTGTTGTATCGGAAGTGGTGTTTTATGAAAATACTAGATATTATTGCAGAATACACAAAACGATTAATTAGTTACAAACTAAGTGACATAAAACTATTTTAAAATTATTACATCCTACAGTGTAAGGAAGGACATTGCATAAAGTGGGCAGCAGCCTGCAGCAGCTTGCGAGCTCTACTAATCACCACAAGCCGTCGTCAGAACTGTGTCGGCCGACGTGGCGCTCTGCGGTGTACACCGGCAAATTACGACACCCCGAAATACAAGGAATACTTAGTATTCTTATAGTGTTTGTTATTTAAGAGACGCATTTTAATCACAAGTAAAGCACTCGCTTTAAAGCAGTTTAGTGCTTGTCGCGTCACGTTGCTCATCTAAATGTTAAGAAACATTTCAGCACGTATGAAAGTATAATTAGTGTCGGATTGCTAAAAATCTCTTCTAATCGTTTCGTCCCGTGCTTCACGAGACGCAGTTTGCCGACGGCTACGGGTCCCCCGACCGCTAGTAGCAAGCATATTAAAATGATTATTTAAACTATTCAGCCTAATTGAGATGGAAGCCGCGCTCGTTGGTAGCCGCCAGCAGCCGCTCGCGGAGCACCTCCTTGCAGGAGTACTCGGGCAGCTTCAGATAGTGCACGCACGTGTTGACCGACGGGTAGGAGCCGTCCCCGGCGTCCACCTGCGGTCACATGTGCAACGATTAATATTACGGTCACCGAAGCCTCGGCGGTCATCTCCCGAGCTCGGCGGCCGCACCTTGCGCACGACGGTGAGGCGAGGGTGCAGGTTGGCCAGCCCGCCCGGCGGCAGGCTGCTGCACCCCGTCGCGAACTGCAGGAACGCCTTGCGCTCGCGCCACGACATCTCCACCAGCACCTCCACCAGCCGCAGGAATCCGGGACTGCAATCGGGCAATCGTCATTATTATTCTTACACCATCATGTTAGGACTGCCGTGGGAAGCACCGAGTGCCAAACGTCTTCCAAACCCGGCCACCCCTCTACATTCATCACTGTCCTCACTAGCATCCGGCTCATCACCCTTCGAACCGGAGTCGTACCTGTCGCGCGTGTAGCCCAGCTTGGGCTCGGTGTACTGCAGCAGGTGGTCGCGCGTCCAGGCCGGCCCGCGCTCGCCGCACAGCAGCAGGCGCAACTCGGCGGGCGCGAAGGCGCGCAGGCGGCGCGGCGGGAACACGGCGCCGAAGCCGGCGCGGAAAGCGGCGGCCTGGCGCCGCACGCCGCCGCGCACGGCCCAGCGCGCGCTCGCCTCCGCGTACGCGCGGCTATTGTGTGCGCCCACCTGCCGGCAGCACGGGAGGTCACGCCTCGCCGGCCTCCTACCTGATCGACTCGATAGAAGGCCGTCGGGGTCGACCGCGTGACGGATTTGCCGGTGCGCTCCTTGCGCGTTCCCCGACAAAAATAATATGTCCCCGATGCTTCCGGCTTTGGAAACGTTTCGGGGTGCGCGATTAAGACGTAGAGGTCGATATAGCGCCGGCTCGGATCGAGGGAGCGTCGGGACGAGGAAGCTCCGGAAGTTCCGAATCGAGCCGCGCGTCCCGAGGGGAACTTCAGGACTCGAGCCGGGACGGACATGGACAGCATAAACTTGGGAGACGCTCGATGTAGCTCTAAACGAGCAGGGGTTCGTCGCAGACGGAATACACGAGAAAAGCATGAGCCGGCGCACCTCGATGTGCTCCCCGTTGTCGCAGAGCGGCTGCACGGCCACGCTGGGGTCGGGGTGCGCGGCCACGTGCGCCATGCTGAGCGCCAGCTGCTCGAAGGTGGCGCCGTCCACGGTGAGCTCACGCTCGCGACGCGCGCGCTCGTCCGCGTCCAGCGCCGCGTCGCGCTGCAGCGCGTCGTACTCGTCCGCCGCCCGCAGCACGCTCGCGAGGAACCTGCCGCGCACCACACCAGAATAAGCTTCCGAGATGCCGGCGGTCGGTCGACGGCAGCTTTTGGCCCTCGATAGCCTGCCCTGACGCTTCCTAAACTCGCTAGTGATGAGCGGTTGCAGGATCACCGCCGATCTCGATTGAGAAAGTTCGCTCGATAAATCCAGGCCTTCCCCGAGTATGAAGGGAAAGGCGTTCTCGACTCGCCTCGACTCGATCGTGATGTGATTCGGCCTTCGTGTCGTCGTACCTGTGTCTGATAGGGTCAACCTCCTCCAGATGTTCAGGGGTGAGCTCCTCGCCACACATGATGCGCAGGAACGGCTCCGACAGCGGAAGATCGACTAGCCGACCGTCCTGTAATACCTGTAAATTAAAAGTTTCAATCGGTAATTTATTTCATATTTTGTTACATTAAATCGTAGTTCATAATTTATAATTTATTTATACCTTAGCTAAAAATACTCCTAGGAACCAGAAATATTTGCAAACTTTATCACAGATAGAAGAGTCTTGTGGCAGCGGCGCCGGGAACAACCCTTCGGCGCGGGAGACGTAGTACCCGGGCGGCTTCTCTGTACAACATACAACACATACAACATCGTTTAAATATCTTCATCTGTTCAGTTGAGATCAGTCTATTAATGTAACACTTCTGTATTTTTGCACCATAGCTCTCTTTTAATGATTTGGTTGAGCATATAATTTTTTTCAGTACATTGCCTAAATTAAAAGTAGACAAAAAACGTCCCGTCAATATACAGTAATATTGCACAAAGGTCGAATATAATACGTTTGAAATAAAATTTCTGTACCACACTTAAGATATCAGCTTAACTAGTGACTCACGACACGGGACAACAAGAAATCATTCCAGACGCATGTACGTCCATAGAGGAGGTTACTCAGGCATAAATTCCATGCAACGAGATCGGCTACTTGCGTTTTTACCACGAAAACAGTGTCACCGGTAAAACATAGCATCCACATTCCGCCCAGTAAGGGTGAACGCGAGCCGGCAGTACCGTCGGGCAGCGCCAGCGGCGCGGGCGCGGGCGCGGGCTCGGCGGGCGCGGCGTCCGTCAGCCACATGTACAGGTCGGCGCGCTGCAGCTCGGCCGCCACCAGCGCGTAGAACTCCAACGTGGGGCCCAGCCCGGTGCCCTCCTCGCCCGCGAACTCCACCTCCAGCACCGACTTGCGGCCCGCGTGCACGCGCATCACCTGGCGACCGGGCACCCGTTAGCCTCATCGCGAACTACACCATGTATAAATTACAACATTTGTACCGTCAGCCGCGCGGCCGTGTATGACCTTAATCCTTCTCGTTCGGCTGTTAGATGCACCCGATAGTGGCGTGATAAGAGGATCGGTGATATGTTGAAAACGAATGAAAGACATTTTTCTAGATGTTTATGAAATTAATAAATGTCTTATTATCCGACGTCCCCGTCAGTGGAACCATCTCGTACCCGACGGGAGCGCTGAACGAAATGATGCTCCGAAAACAAACGCTTGTAACATTAACATTCCATACCTGCATGGCAGAACGCAGTAGATTAGGGTGTCTCGGAATCCGCACGCGTTCGTGACGCAGCCGGCCCATACGGAACTCCGTCGCCTCCAACTCCGCGCGACGAGGTGACACAGTGTTGCTGGCCCTAACACCAAGTTTTAAAGTGAATGACATATTTAGGTAACGGAAGGAGGAATTCGAATAATGAATAACAAGTGATGAACCTCTGCCTGTCCAGAGCGCGGTCGCGCTGCGCTTGCAGCCACACGATGGTGCGCGACGTGCCGAACGCCGTGCACGCGAAGAACATCTGCCGCGTTTCCAGTGGGAACAGGAATGGACAGTAATCGTTCAACTGCTGACACCTGAAAAAATTTTACATTAAAAAAAATTGTGACGAAATCATTAAACGTGTTAAAACGTTTTTCGTTGATTAAGCAGTGATAGTTTAGAAATCAGTCTCTCACTCGGAGGGTCCTTGGGTTCATATGCAATTCTACAAAATTTTGCGTTTTACGTTTAAATATCACTTGCTTTAACGGTGAAAGAAAATATTGTGAGGAAACCTGCATAAATTTAGAGTTCACAAAAAACATCTATAAGTCGCGTGAAATCTGGCAACCCGCACTCGACCAGCGTGGCAGACTATGGTATTAACGCTCTCATTCTGAGAGGAGACCGGTGTTCCAAATCCTCAAGAAAAATTCTTAACTACAAGATTGCTACATCAAAAATATTATCAATACCTAAGATAAGCGATGCCCTTAAATAGTACAGTGACTCCTGGCTTAAGCGCAAAACATGTAGCGATAAAATGAAATGGGAGTCATTAAAATCATCGCGAGGCACGTACCAGCGGGGCGTGGCGGCGGCGGCCAGCGCGAGCGGCTCCTGGAGCTGCTGGTGCAGCTTGTTGGTAAGCTTGGCGGAGTGGAAGGCGGTGGCAGGCAGCGCGGGCGCGGCGGCTCGCAAGCGGCGCAGCACGCGCAACGCGCACGCCGCCGCCGCGCCTTCTGCGCCCTCCGCGCCGCACACGCCGCGCTCTGCGCACACACATCGTCACATTACACCGTGGAGATAGGCGGACACGGAGGATTTCCATGCGCTATAGTCCGGCAGTTTTTTGCCTCATTTACGTTCATCAAGGTCATCGTATGGCTTGACGAGGACGTGTTCGTCCCGTTTGTCTGTTAAGGAAACTTTTGACTCGGCCCTTGATTGGAACGCCTTGGATTGACTTAACGGGTGTATTTGTTACATTTCTCTACTAAAATTCATTCGGTCTACTTGACCGAGCCGTCTAAGCGGGCCCATTCTAATCTTAGTCACCCCATACATATACAAAGATATCCACAGTTCATTCATCTTCTCTGTAATGAGCCTTTTCTAAATATATAAAGACACAAAATACTATGTGACTTTTTGTCAAATGGGAATTTTTCAACTAAGTGTTGTAGAGAAAAGTTTCTATCACAAGTTCGTCCAACATACTCTTGTATAAAATTTGCCAACGGCAATAAGCAGTAAACGGCCCTTTCCCCTTGTATAACTTTGTATTCTTCGAACCTTGTACTCTTCGAACACAAATTGAAAAGCAGTACAACTGACAAGCAATTGGCCCTCTCATAGACATCAGCATTTCGACAGATGTCCTATAAAATACACTATCTTACCTGCTTGCATTTTGTGACACCTATCACAATCTCATCCATAGTCATTTTATAAATAAAATGGTAATAGTGAAAGAACAGAAGGTAAACCTTCTGTTCTTTCACTATTACCTACTTGTCCCTCTCGTCTTAAACACATTTTCAAAATATTCCTTCCATCTCTTCAACATACGTTCATCATCTCTTACGATATTCCCATCTTTATTCATGACATTACTTAGCTCCCAAACAAAACAACCCATCACACCTGTAACCCCCAAAGGGATAGACAGAGAAGTGTAGTACACGCCCACATTTCACCAGTTATGTTTTTCGTTCTAAAATCTAAGTTAGAAAATCAAATCCAATAGTACGACCGGGTTTCGAATCCAATTCCTCTCGATCAGCAGTCGCGTTTTGCAATCCACTCGACCGAAGCATTCAAGCTTAGGTTAGATCCAATATATAAGATAGTCCTCTATGCCAACTTAAGGCTACTACATATGTAGGTCATCAGTCTCCCATGAACCTCCTTTTTCTTCCTTTTTCTTACGACTATTTCATCTTCTTGTATTCTTCACATGCTTTCTTTTCTAACGTATCTCATTCTCCGCTTCTTTGTTAAATTCCTTCCTCCCTTTGTTAAACTACTCCCTCTTTCAAAACCTTTCATGAATATTAATGTCACATCACATACATACATCGTCTAGGTCCGGAAGTCTTCTTTCAAGCAATTTTAAATTATACCGTTATTTTCCCTCGTACGTTCCGACGTCGCACAAAATACCTGGATCATCCGGCTCGTCATCGTCGCTGTCGCTCGCCGGAGCGGCTGGTTCCGCGCCCTCGATCTCCTTGTACGTTAACCTGCAACCAGCGGCCGTAATGTATTCGAATGGCAATCTGACTTTATATGCGACCACTGACAGGAGAAAAATGAGCGGGTCGACGAGCATTCATTCTATATTTTTAAAAAACTGTATGATGTACTTACGTATACATGGTGTCTCTGTGAGTGTCGTGAGGAGGAAGGCGAGAGTTGAGGGCGAGGACGGCCCTATAAATGGTCCACGAAGGTCTATCCAACGGCAAGGATACTCCACCAGAGCTCAGTACGAGGCGCAGAGAGGGCAAGCGAGAGCTTGTAGAGTTGTTAGTGCTCTCCATCTGCTGACGCTCGTTTCCACCGCCCGTCGTCGTCTCTTCGGTCTCGTCTACATCGGAATCATCGTTCAACGGTATGTCCAGATCTACAACAGTATATGCTTTTTATCATTGTAAAATTTTATAAAACGATAGAGACGGATGATCAGTATTGGACCGAAACAACGTGTCCAAACTATGTAAGTATGTCGCCAAGCAGCAACAGGCAGACACGACTCACTGACAAAACAACTTATATTACAACGACTTAACACACTTGTGACTAATGTCAATTAAAACTTTAGTTCCATCTAATAAAATACACATCTGTACACTACTATGGCTCCAGGCTGCAACATAAAAAAAACGTCGCATGGTCGAGAACTCACCGACAGTCTGGTTGAGGTTGGTGCGGCCTGGGCGCGGGTCGAAAGCCGGGATGAGCGCGGAGAACTGCCTCTTGAGCACGAAGTCGTCGTCCCAAGGCTTGCGAGAGCGCGCGCCGGCCGCGCCGCCGCCCGCGCGCACCGCCTCCAGCGCCTCCTCCTCCATTAGCGACAGCAGGTTGCGCGACACCTGCACCGCGCCAGGGTTAGCGCCTCCGACAGACCTCTAACGAGCGACATTATCGTATCCTCGCGGAATTTGAAGATACATAATTATGTGATAAAATAAATAAATTGGCAGCTTGCGTCCGTGCTGCTCATCGATACCTAATATACGAATGCGATGGGTATATGCTATGACAGAGAAAATTTGTCAAAATAAAAAAGTATATACTCACAACCTCTTGATAGGTAGGCTCGTTCTCCTTGTCGCTATCCATGGCGTCGTCGCCCTCCTCGTCGTCCTCCAACTCCGTCAGCAACGCGGGTGCTCGACAAGACTCCAGGAAGTCTTCTAATGAAACCTACGTCAAAACCAATAAAAACATGTGTCAAACGAGAAACAATTAAAACCGGCGATTATCGCACGCAAAAAGGAATCGGGCGCGCGATCGAAAGTATGTGAGTGACCTGCTCGCTCTCGCTGGACGTGGAGGTGAGCGACAGCGTGAGCGCGTGCTGCGCGGAGGGCGCCAGAGACGGATAGCTCTGCGCCGCCGACAACAGCCCGCTCGGGAAGTTGCTGGACAGCGCCAGCCGCACCAGGCTGCACACAGTCCTGCATATTATTCGTTATTGAACTGTTCTCTGCCCTCCCGCCTGCACACCAACAGTCGTCTACGTGCTGCTTGTGATAACGGACAAGTAATACGTCAACAGACGCCACTAACTCTAAACCAGGTTGGAATATTTAAAAAAATATTCGGCCACTTAATCGAGGATACGGCCGATGGAGTATTTTATGAAACGTAAGTAACCTGAGGCAGTCAAAATAAAGTTCACCGTCCAATCGTGCGGGCCACTCGCGGTGCTTTTCATAAGAAATGATGTTGAGACAAATGACGAGTAACATTCGAGCGGTGCATGGAGTGTGAGGTGCGCACCTGGGGAACAGACTGGAGGAGTGGTTGGGGCGCGGAGTGCGCTGCGGTGCCGGGCCGCGCGCCGCGCCCGCCGGCCGCGCCACGCCCAGCGACTCCAGCAGCCGCGCCGCGCCCTGTGCAGAACACTCGATACATTGCGGATCCGACCACGGCTGGCATCTTCGTTCGCTAACCCTGTGGCCGAGACTCCCGGTCCTACTACTTTTACCTTCTTCCCCGGTCGAGCTTCTCAGCAAATTGAAGATACATCTCCTCAGCAAACACTGAGGAGATGTATCTTCAATATGAACAATAAATACTTAGCGAGTCATTTGGCAATAAAAAAGTAACTAAGAAAAAACGGTACTAAAATTTAGGTAGATATTTTTATTAGGACGTTCCGTTTCGAACCCTGTAAAGTGTAGTATATGTATAAGTGACCGTTGGTACAATAAAATTTAAATCGTACTCCCCGGTTTGATTATTTACGATTTGAAAATTACGGACTATAACATTACTGTAACTAACACTCAATTCGTGTCATTAGAGAAACTGGCAGATAAAAGTGTAACAAGGAAACCTGCTGCGTGAGGTCCGGCTCGCTGGCGCTCATGGCGCCCGTACCGCCCGCTTGGTTGTCTTTCTTGTGATCTCCGTACTGGCCCTCGCTGCTCTCGTTGTCCTCGCACTGCACACGAAGCAACCCACTTAACTTATCAATCGGAACTCAATAGTATACTAATATATTACGTAGGTTTGTTTACATTACGTTGCAGCCCCGTCGGCCTAACGAGCACGTCAAAGGCAACGTCCACGCGGCAGGCAGCTCGTTTATTCGAATCTAATACGCTGCCGATAGAACAGGGATAAGAACCCCGCCCTATATATGTTTCTTATTATTGTACTTACTTAAACATGTACACATTATTGTCCAGCCTGGCACGCGGTTGAGTTAAACATGTAATAAGTAGCAACAGTACATACTAAAGTAGATATAGAAGTGGGACACATAGTGAACAAGTAGCAGCGGGTCAAACGTCACAACACACGGTTTGTAGTAGAGTGGAGTGGTGTAGATGAGCGGTAGTGTGTGGCGGTGCGGTACCTGGATGTGCAGACGGTTGGCGTTGTTGCGCAGCGTGTGTAGCAGCGAGGCGGGCAGCGCCAGCAGCTCGCTGGACAGCAGCGCGTTGGCGCTGTTGCGCGCCGCCTCGCCGCCCTACGCGCCGCACGAGACACGCGCACACGTCAACACTTCCGTCTCCACGCCGTCGCAATACACTTATCCGATATTATACTTAACTGTAACCGTGGTGCTTAAGTTTTTCACATGGATGCGTCTTTAAATTTGCTTCCATAGTGGGATAGAGATTCGGTGTTACAGGTACGTATATATCTTCTATGTCCAAAATGTAACTCCTCCACGGGTAGGTCGAGAATAGACAAAGGGTATAGTCGGGTTTATATAGGAAATCTGCCCTTGCAGCTTTTCCGACTCGCACTGGAGATCGTTTTGACATCAAATAAAAGTAATTTAGTTACATTTTCAACTCTTTATCTCAAACGGTATTCGAGTTTTTCAATAAAATCTCTTTTTTACATTTCTATTTTTTTAAATAGTAAAATTCCAAATAAAGGAACGCTGATTTTTTTTTATCAATTCTCGGGAGTAAAAGATATAAAAATAACCTTTATAACAAAACTAAGCTAATCCCAATGACTCTTTCACTTGTCCTTTATATCGGTGCACGATAGGTTGGTCGAATGTAAATAAACAAATTAAAATACATTTTGTAATGTCGGCATATGGTCGACAAAAAGCCAAGTCAAAATATGACAATAAGTATAGGATTAAAAAGAGCTTTTCATAATTTCATAATAATACCCCCTAAGATAAAGAGAAGCGGTGCCAAGGACGCAAAAAGGTGAAGGCGTCCGCTCAATCGACGCTGGCGCCAGTACCTGTGCAGCTGAAATCTCCCGTTACCTAGACGTATTCACATAAAACACACACGACTGTGTCCACGACAGACCACATTCCGGTTTATTTCAAAAATCCTACTAAGTACTACTATGATTTTCAGGCAATTGGAAAAACGTGTAAGAATGTAACGGGCGGTCCCGTAACTCTGCCTAGAGCGTCTGTGCAGTTCGGGGGCTTGATAAAAAAATTTGGACGGACTAGTGTATTGCGGGGAAGTGGCAGACAACGAATTCCATTCATGCATATGTTATTTCACATTTCAAAAACCATACCAAGTAGCGGAAATTCGTACCAACCTCTTGAGTATTTGACTCCGGAACGGGCTCCTTGGCGGGGTACGGCTTGGTGATATCGGTGATGCTCGTAGGTCCCATTTCCATGTTGGTGAAGGAGGTGTTGCCCAACTCCGCCATACAGTTGTTGCCTTCGGAACCGAGGGTTAAAGATTCCACTATCGTAGCTAAATCTGAAATCAATAATTGACTCACTTCCGTTTCATAAAGTTTTACAAAGCGCATGAGACAGAGCGGGCCGCACCGGTGTTGATATGGTGCGAGGAGTTGTTGATGGCGGACAGGTCGGTGGCGTGCAGCCGCGGCCGCGTCATGTTGCTGGCCAGCTCCTCGCCCGAGATGTTGTCGGCCGACGACGCCTGCTCCGTCGACGCCACTGACACCTTTTGAAAACAATATAACATCACAATCTACAAACAGGCGACGGGCCGAATAACTCTTGCACCGAAAAGTTTTAATGGGTTTGATTTCAGTAATACCTAGTGTTCGATCGTAGTACTTGGTACGAATGAAACCCCTACAAAATATCATAAAATATTTGGAAGAAAGATGTACAGTTACGGCGTTTCCATGAAAAACCAGCTAATACAAAGCCACTGGAGCGCAACTGTCCTAAAAGCTAAATCACCCTGGCATATTGGTCTAATTACACCAATGTACTAATTTACATTACAATTAGACCAATATGTCAAAATGTCTTTGGACGTATTTAACCCCGGAATCAGAATTCGTTCAAGTGGTGGACAAAGTATACGACAAGTCACACGCTAGTGTGCGGGCGCGGCACGCGACCGGGGACGCTACTTGCAGCGAGCGATCGATTTGCAAATCTGGCCATGTGTATGGACTAAAAAATAGTTATACAAGAAAAATTTAACATATGCACATTTTTATAATGGATTGCCTCGATAGGCTGCAAGCGCAACCGCTAAGCTTCCCGAGTTCGTTCCTCGGGTCAGGCAAAACATTATGACAGTTTGTATTATGAGTATTTAGTAGACTAATATTAGAGTTCCCTACTTCCCAGTTATGGCTCGGAGTTAGAATTTGTGTCCGATGCGTGGCAGTAGATTCACTCACTATTCCATAGTGGACCGTTTAAAGCAGAGGTACCCAAACTTATTTTCTCATAGATCACTTTCAAAGTTTTGCTGTTTCCGGTGGACGCTCTGCAGATATATTTCTACTATATTCCCAAAACACAACAAAAAATGTGAAGGTTAGATCTCACTATGGAAATTTGGGTTGCGGTTGAGTTGCAACCACGAATTAACAATTTTCGAAAAAAAAAGCGTAATACAAGAATATGAAAGATTTTACATGTACCAGTCGCTGGGCTTCTTAAAATATTATCTGCCTACATTGATAGGTGAAGTTAAACCAACATTTTAGTTCTTCACTATCGAAACCAGATAAAATTTCCTGGACCCCCGTCTATGAATTGTAAACCCCTATTTTTTGGTTACACCAACGTAGACCCCCGTCGAGTCTTCCGTGGACCCCTGAAGGTCCACCTGAACCACTTTGGGGATCAATGGTCTAAAGTTACTGGTGAAACATGGAAGTGTACTGCACTTCTCTGCTTACGTCTTTGGGGATTACAAATATAACGTTAAGTTCTTCATTAAAGTATAATCAAAGTGCTCTCAACACACGTGGCATCACACACTACTCACGCGTGGCGGGATACATGTTAATATACTGCGCTATAATATATACAACAGCAAAGTACCACGGGCGGTAGTCATGCCTATAATAACTATGCTAAGGCTGCGGTCATTATGTAGCATAAATATATGTATGTGTAGCACTAGAGTGTTACTATGGAAAATATATTGTAATATTACATAATGAGTGGAGTGACGATATACGCAGTGACTGGCGGTGGTTGGATGCAAAGAGCCGAAGATAATGCTCAGTGGCGTGCCATTGGAGAGACCTATGTACGCCCAGCAGTGGACGGGAGCAGGCTGATGATGATTCAAATTCAAATTCTTTTATTCATTATAAGGTATATACATACACTCAAT
>DWJK01000538.1:0-21559 GCA_018248815.1 Croniades pieria auraria
ACTGGCTGGCAGGTGGCACGTTTCGGCGGGAAAATCGGGCTACGGCGGCTTTGACAGATGAGCTTCCCGCGCTCCGCGTTCAGGTGCGTTCAAGTAACATACGTAGATAACAATACGTGATTAATGATCACTATAGAAACGTATACTCATCTCTATCACCTACGACGATCACTTTCGGCTTACCTGATAAGCTTGTAACAGTCTCAGTAAGCAAATGAGGCTATTTCAATAACAATATATCACACGAAAAGCCGTGCTATGCACGAATTGTGTCATTTCACGAAATAAACTGCTCTGGCCCCGTTTTTAAGAATTATTGGTGAATTAAGCGCTGCTCAGTTTAGCGTAAGACATCAAAGCATGGGTTTGCTAACCGTTTCAGAATTTTTCATTTTTATTGTTGCAATACGAATGGATAGAATCGGATTGGAAAACATTTATATTATTTCTGAACTGACTTATATGTATGTAGGGACCGCTTGCTAATATTGATTTGTTTAAATAGAATCTTTCATATAGAAATACGAACAAAAAAGTATGTCAAACATTATCGAGTCCAGGCTGTAAACGATGATAATAAGAATGCAATTGTTCATACAATCTTATGTAATTTATTTAATCATAATTAAAAAGCAAGGTATAAAAAGTGACAGAGTCCGGAAACAAAAAATAGCACAGATCCGTTAGTTTACAGAAATAATGTGATATTGGTACCAATGGGAACCCTCGCACAAGGGTTCAACAAGAGAACATAATGTTTGCGTCAGATATGGATAGTTGACGCGCGCGGCCGCACGTGGTCTGCGCCCAAAACAAGTATCTGTTCCCGCTCGCCGGCAATTAACGTTCCCGGCTCCCTATTAGAAATTGTCCCGGTGATAAATCTGTGCGGTATGGACTGCCGTGTCTGTGTCTTGCTCGCTTTCACTCGCCCATCCCGGTTTAATGAGGCGTGCTTTTGAACGTAAGTTGTTTATAGTTTTCTTTGCCAATTTCCTCTTGTTCTATTGTTTAGCAACGCTCATTTTTCCTGTAACCGAAACAGAGGTACATAGCCTGCTTATTATTGTTTAATAGTTTACGTTATATATAGTTTATATTTATTAATATTATCCTTTTTCACGAAATATCGGTTGTCGCTAGTTAAAATTCACACGAATTTTTGTAGATAACGAAATATTCACTGATATAGAAAAATGTGAATGCATACCTCAACGTCTTCGTAAAAATATTTTCGTTTTTCAATTTCGTCGTTCATGCTCTTAGTCTGAAAATGTTTACCAAAAGAATTTAATTCAGAATATTTGATAATCTTCATTGAATTTATTTCTTATAAAAATTTGATTCGATGTATAAGGTAAAAACTATCACATTAGGTATTTACTTAAGTATTTTAACTCCTATTATTATAATTATATATAATTAATTAATAGAATCAGTGAAAATTAATCTTGAAAAATTTCAGTAAACTTTTCTCATAATATATTGTCCGGTTATATTTTCGTATTAGAACAGACCTTTTAATTCGTTTCGAAATGCATAATTATTTTACAACATTATCGCTTATAGCTTAAACGCGAATGGTGACACAAGTCTGCTATAGAATAATTTAGCGATTATAGCATTTCGAGAGTATGTAATGACCGCACGAATATTATACGAGTATATGCGAAGAGGCTCTGCAAAGTTTTTGCTACATACGAGGGAATGAGCAAGTGGTAAGCAGATATATCTTATTCAGCTGCTTAACGCCTATTTTATCCTTCATGTTGCATACAAGTTGCAGTCGGATGTATATATATACATATATACTCGTATGTACGGGTATATATGTATGTACATGCATAAATTTGCTTCATTGTTTCTTCTTACTATTCTTGATACACATTACATCTTTATTTTTATTTTCATTGTAACGTGAGTCAAATTAACCAACTTTATTTACCAAGTTTGTACATATATTTAAGAGTATTTATTATTTACGTCAAATAATAAGATGTACATAAAAAAAACATTTGATATATGTTAACACACCTGTGACATCTGTTAGTGAGACATATGACAATAAATATGCATAATGAATGACATAATCCCTTAAATGTCATTTCTAAACATTGCAACTTACTAACTTTAGTATTTTATGAGATAATCCTATCTAACTATCATTTATAATGAAAAGTATTACTACGTAGCAAATAATGATAAGAATAAACCACTTGAGGGGTTCTTGGATGCGTTTTGTGCAGCTGTCTGTCTTGAGATTAGAACTCGTATTGCACATGAAGTGGACTACATTGTGTGACATCACGGATAATGGGGTGGCGGGATTGAACGTAGCTTCGGCCAGCGCTTCTCAAATTGTTTCATATTTGACGTACAGATAGACGAGACGTTAAGACACATTTGTTCTGTAAAGTTTTCTTTTTTAAAATTAGATTCTTCATTATAATGTCTTCTCAAATATTAAATGTATTTGTATTAATTTCAAGATAATATTAGCTTGAAAAATTATTGAATTTGTTTTTGTCAGTGTTTGCCAGTACAGGCCAGTACCAAAAATTAAAGAACTAACTGGCCCAAAAAAATTGTAGTAAGTTTTCTATTTCGTCGGTTGAAATATACCATAAAATTATTACTTACATAATAGTGATTGGCAAACTTACAAGCAGATTATTTCATACATACGACGATAACATTAAAAAAACATTTGGTTTTCTTGCAGAAATTAATTGCAATCAGATAACTGTGAAATATTAAATGAGGCCTGTGATTACATCGTTTGATTATAATCTACGGAGCTTTCCGTTTAGAAATTATCCATTGTACTAGGTCGCGGAATTAAACGTAGCTTCAGCCAGCAGTTCTCAATCTATTAGTCGTTTGACATATGTTACATCCGTTTTAAATTGACATTTGCAATACATGTGGCCGAATTCTTGTGCTATTAAATTTATGTTTATATACAAATGAGAAATGATATACCGGATAACACAAAGTAGGTAACAAAAAGTGAGTTGAAGATTCGAGGCCCTTCAAAGCGTTTCCGGTGTATCCTGGGTCTCAATCCTAATGTGTAGAATACTGTATGAAAGCGCGACAGATGAATGGGTTCATTTCCGCGTGTTTAACGTTTTTGGAAAACATGAAAAATAAAGGCGTTGACGTAACTCTTTGTATGTGATATGTAATTAAGTAAATATTTAAATCGGGATTTTAAGAAATAACGTTTTATTTACTATGTTATACACATAATTATTTATAAATATTTGTTTTAATCAGTTTCGTTTGTTTTTATAACAATGCAATACTTATTTGCGCATCACGAAATAAAATGCAAAATAATCTTTACTGTATAGAACAGACATTTTCAAAAGAATTATTTACCATGCCTTATTCAAAATTACGGATATGTTTTACAACGTATCTATGTGATTTATTTCAGTTTTCGGTTATATAATACACATTTGCCCTATATCCATATGTGCCATATATATGCCATACTAATATATGCCATACATCATATGATACATTTTACATAATGTATGGTGACCCGTCAGAAATCAGACAAGTTGATTCTGTCTTACATACATACATATATTGTATAACTGAAACGAGTTTATATATATTTGAAATATATATTTAATGTCAGATAGTCAGTCAGTCAGATAAACTGTACTCTTTTTGTCGCCAAACAGACAGTGCACGGCTGGCCGGCTCCACAGCCACGATAAAAGCAACAGATAAAAAATATTCCTTCTAAATTAATACGGCTATGATATTGTAGCCTGGTATTATTTTGGCGGGAAGAATCTACTAAAATAGATGGTAATGCACTCAAATGGTACTCGAGATAATAAATAGTGTAATTAAAGAGGCACGGAATTTATTTGCAAGCTTTTTACTTTAGGCGCTAAAATTTCAAAGATGGCGCCGATATAATGCAGCGAAGTTTTAAACACGAGTAGAAGTTTCTCAAAAGTCGTTGGTGGCCCAAAGTTTTTGAAACAATTTTGAAGTTTGACTTCAAATTATATTCGCTAGATAAAAAATTATCTTTTCGGAATATTACGTGTAATATATTAAAATGACTGCCTCGGTCGAGTGGTTCCAAGCGCGACTGCCGATCGGGAGGTCCTGGGTTCAAATCCCGTGTCGGGTACTACTGGATTTTTCTAATTTAGAATTTCTAGTAGTGACTCGGAATCTGTAATTGTGCCAGGTGTATGGCAATAGGTTCGCCATTTATTCCATGGGACTTAAACGTAACTGGTGAAACATGGGAGTGTACTATACTCCTCTGTCTACTCCTTCGGGGATTATAGGCGTGATGTTACGTTTATATACACTCGTACATTTAGAAGATATGTTTTTCATGGCATGGCAAAAAAATCGTCTCTATAGTTATCAGCTGTGTTTTCCTATCCCCCGGGGTTTTATGATCTATTGATTTATATGATCTGTTGTTTTTAGTATGTGTTCTTCATTTGTTGTTCTGTTAAACGGAAGTTCGATGTATACATTTAATTTGCATTATTTATTTGTAATAGAATATTTTGGTTTTATTACTAAATTAATCTGGTTTGCGGATTTTATCACGTCAAGGAGAAAAATCGTCATTCTAAATAATAATATCTCGACATTAATCTACATATCTATGCGAAGATTTGAAAAAAAATTAACAATAAAATAATCATTTACTCATGTCCTATTCTTCCTTTAGATATTTATGTATATTTATTTCATAATTTCACAAATGTTGGCTTCTTGATCCCTAGCAAGGACCTATTTACTAGTTTTCTAGTGGATCCATAGAAAATATTGAGCTGGTTTTTTTTTAATATTTTAGTATATAGGACACAGATAACGACATTATAAAACAAAGGATTATAAGGCTCACTCAATTAGTCCACTATAACTTGGCGTCAAGTACCTACAATCTAGCGCTCCTCGCGAAGTTTAATGGGGCAGTGAAGATAAAAGTTTATCCAGCTATTATGTAATTCTTCTCCACTAAAACCTCCTGCGACAAATTTAGGGTACATTACGGATGTAATCGTAACTCTACGAGAATGTACTGACTTTTTTATGTATACAGGGTGTCTTTTTATCATCAAAAAGAATTCTATATTTTAACTTATATTGCCTTTGATTGAGTGTAATCAAAGCCAAATAATCGCATGGAAAGAAATAACAGGTAGATCGTTTCGTGGTTTCAAAAATTATTCGGTAAGCTATTGTGTTCGGTAATTTCGAGAATTGTCAAGGGGATGATGGTAGTAGAATTCGAAATATTGCAGAGTAGTCTGCTTTGTGTCTCTTCTATATTAGCTACATAAGAACTATGTATGTATGTGTCGTTAAACAACAGTACTAACATGGCAATGTTCCAGATTAGAGGGTGTGGTAGAAGGCATACAGACTCAAGGGGTATCAAATTAGTTGTTGTAGGTAGAACCGCAATAATTACCGGGTAGAATTCCAATCTGTTTAAAATTTAAGCTGCTATGATCACCAAAATGGTTTAGGTCAAACGATAATAGACCAGTTGTTAGAACTGAAGGTAGAAATTTATCTACATACATACATATGCCTGATACCGGGTATCATTGAATCCGGGTAATCAATCCGGGTATCATTATCAAATAATTGTACAAAAAATGTCTAACCTCATTTTGAAATCCAAGTTCAGTGAACTTCGATAGTTGTGCTGACGTCACGAAACGTTTCCAGTCTGTTACACGGAAAAAGGTTTGTGATTCAATTTAGTTCTTGCCGTGATTAATAATAGTTATATGTTACCAGTATCCAGTGTTACTAGTAGTTACATTAAAATTATCACACATTGTCAATATGACAATTACATGTTACCATTACCAGGGAACAGTGATAGCCGTAAGTCCGCTTTTTTGTCAATTTCGTTATTGGTACAATAATAATATATACTAAATAGGTAATAGAAATTTATACATACGACCATCTGATCCCAAACTATGGCAACCAGAAGGTTGACGAACTACATGTACTTATATTAAAATAGTAAATGAAATGCAATAAAAATCGTCCTACGTCTTACGAAGGTAATAATTTTAAAGAGAAAGTCACTTCCGATTGAGATACAAATGAAGTTGTTGAGAAATGTTTGTAATTGGAACCATGTCAGTTATTCTCGATCTGTTCTCGGTGCGGCGTCTGCAGTAAACCCTTAATTGCGTTGACATTTAATTAAACATAATATCGCGCCTGTAATCTCCGAAGGGGTAGGCAGAGGATTGTAGTACACCCCCACGTTTCACCAGTTACGTTTAAGACACACAATGGAATAGGCGGTGAGTCTATTGCCATACACCGAGCACAGATCCAGACTCAGAGTCACTACGAGAAATTTTAAATTAGAAAAATCCAATAGTATCCGACCCGGGATTTGAACCCAGGACCTCCCAATCGGTAGTCAAGCTTGTAACCACTCGACGAAAGAGACAGTCAATTAAATTTTAATTAAAAAAACAATTGCTACTAATTACCATTATTGCTTTTATGCCACTAATGTCGAAAAGAGATTACTATATTTCATTAGCAGCATCATAATTATCATCAGCCGATCTCACCCCACTACTGGACTTAGGTCTTCTTTAAGAATGAGAATCGCTAAAGTCATAGTATGAGACACTGCCCTAGTGCAGGTTGGCAGACTTCACACGGGTTAGAGAACATTATATATACATAACTCTAAGATGTTCACCGTTACATCAAGTGATACTTAATCAACACTGTTTCAGACCTTTTTAAGTCCACTGCTGGAGATAGGCCACCCCTAAGGGGTTTCTTTCTATGATCCCCACGCTGGGGTTGGGGATTGCAGGATATTTAATTGTACATATATAAATATGTATATATAGGGAAGATTCTTCAAGATCGCTCATACGGCATGCTGATGGAATCCGTCCGGTTATATTTTTGAAGGTTAGGTGTGTTTTCATTATAGATTAATTATCTCGGTCTTCCGTTTAACAAGTATCGACATAACTCTATTACCACCTTTGCAATTTTTCACCACTAAATCTCTCATCCATAAATACAGTGAGTGTTACACCGCGGGCTAATTTTGTTCAGTGTCAGTTAACTAATAAGTAGCTGGAGATTATATAATTTTATGTATATACATAACAATATCACGCCTGTATATAACAAAGGTGCAGTCAGAAAAGTGTAGTAGTGCTACGTTTCTTGTTTTGTTATACGGCCCATGAAATAGGGATGAGTGAATTGCTATGGATTTATGCCATCCATAATCCAGACTCCGAGCTATTACTGGATGTCTTAAATTAAAAATCGAATAATACCTAGTTTAGGCTCAGAAGATCGAACCCAGAACATTTTACTTAGTAGTTCCGCTTACAACCACTTAATTAATGTACTTAATGTTAAAGTGAAATTAAATAGCTTATATCAAAATATGAAAAATTATTATATTTTATGGTCTTCTTAAAATATTTTTGGTACTTCTATCACTTAAAAGAAGATGTTCATGAATATTAAATCAATAAAATTTTCTATGTACGCAGAGTAGAACATAATATTACTCAAAAGAAATTGAAGTCCTGAATTAGTAATCCGAGTTGCTTCAGAATTACCTAAGGGTATTCCGGCTACCTAAAGCCAAGGCAAAGTGTTATAGAATTCAGCCTTGATTAAACATTTTTGCACACAAAATTACATTATCTACCGTGAATGAGGTTATTAACGAATAATGCCAACTACCCTTAAATTAACCCTTGGTGGCTGGCTACCCTTCGCTCGTGGACCGCAGCTTATATGATCTAAAATCGTAATTAAATAAAGCGTATACTTTTGATGGCCACGAATAAACGGGGATTTGTAGGGAAACGAAATTTTTTATAGCTTTGAGGGATTCATGAGTTACGGTTTTGGTGGTCGTTTTCCAAGATACAATTGCTCAAGGTGCAGCAGGGAACGTTGAAACTAAAGAACGTCGCCTTAAGGAAATAGAGAGAGAAACCGTCTCGTGTGGATATCAGCGACCTACCCTCAAGTTGTTCAGTAATGTTTGAAAATATTAATACAAACAATGATATAGACATTTTAGAAATTATCGATTTAATGCAATAAAATGGCAAAATCATCGGCTTACCAGGTGGTCTGACGACCTGAAGAAAGTAGCACGATTTTGCTAGATTCGGAAAGCCCAGGACTGGGAGGAGAGGCTAATATTACGGGAGTCCTATGTCCAGTAGAGGGCGTCCAAAGACTGGTAAATGGATGAATACAGTAAAAGTAACACAACCTAAAATGAAATTGTACATCATTGCACAAACCTTATCTATTCGTACTGTCATAGAACATAACAAATGACATTACCGTCGATATCCACGAACAACAACGATTGTGGTCTTGTCGTTGCAGGTCCGAGCGCGCTGCTATTTCTGCCAACTAATACTGTTGCGTTCAATTTTATGTAAATATTTACTAACTTTGTCTTTATATTATCATATTTTTTGATTATGTAAATACTACGTTGCTGTAGCTCGTGTAAACGGGAAAAAATAGTTTCATTCTTTCTTTCATTCAAAATAGCATGTCGCTTACAAATTGTGCTCGTAACACTTACAGTCTGTACAATAATTTGGGGAAAAGTTTATAAAAAATTCTCTTTACACGTTGCACATTCCTTTTACGCATTTCGTACAAGTCGATTTTCCTTCAACTTGAAGGTTAATAATAAACTTAGGGTTTACATACTCCCGTGTATTTACATATAATTGTTATACTGGCTCACATATACAGGGTATAAATAAATAAATTCTGCTAAAAAGTATAAATATATAACAAAATAATTCCGTTTTAATTTATTAACAATGGATTTAAACAAAATAACAGCTCATACAATTAGGTATTTGCCGTTATTTTCTACCGAGATCTTTTGTATTTCGAATGGAGTAAAATGTTCTTTGTAAGAGCTAGGATATATTTTGGCTAGGATACTCCACTTCGGCACATTCTGGAGATATTAGTTCTAGACTGCTATTATTGCTGTGGTTATTTGCTCCAGTCCTTTTATTGCCAAGAACAGACTGTATCGGAGTGAAATTTGTTAGGCTTTCATTTTAAAACGAAATTGTGGTTCAGAGGATATTAACTCCATCATGGGGTCTGACTTGATAGTTTTCGTCAGTACACACAACACACTTAGTCTTTTTTTAGTGCATGAAAATAAATATTATGTATAAAAAGTTAAACAAATATAAGAATATACGTTAATGGGTATACTTACATATATTACATAGACAAAAATGTCAATGGCTTGTTCGGTTCGGTTATTCAAAATTTCAAATGTGACAGTAAATGTCATCTACGTCAATGTGATTTTGAAATACGTTCAATAAAAAAACTAACAATCGCACATTTCATCCTTATTCTTTATATTTATATTATAGCTTCATTATAGTTTTCTTTATATTTATATTTTTCTATAAAATCAAAACACATTTAATTTGTTTTCATAAAAAACGTTGTAACAAGAAGCAATGATTATTGTTATTAATATTATTTCTATACAGCTCAGCCCATCTGTTCCTAAGCAGCTCGTTTATATTCTCAATGGCAACGCCATGTCTATTGGCTGCAGTTACCATTGACACGCACAAACACGTACACATACATAGGTAGGTAATATATAACAGTTTTATTGCACACGTTTAGAACAAAATAAACATAAAAAGTTACATCCGTATTTTATGAATCAAGTTAAATTAATAGTCGAATACCGTAACTGTTCGGTTAAATTTTGAGGTTAGCTTGCACATTTCTAACAAGTTTGGTTTCGGAGCACTGGGGAAACAAATAATATGGAGTCAGCGATCTACGCTGCGGTTGTAGATTAACGCTTCAGTGGATGTTTCGACGATTGCTTCAGTGGATGTATATTATGACGCATACGACAATTATTGATTCATTATTAACCCATCTTTATATTGTACGTACATATACAAATATAAACTATATAATGTAAATATATAGTAGTAGTCGCCACTCCTTAAGATTTTAAATGTGACAGCACAGTTCGTACGCTAACAAGACTGAGTTCGGTCTACACTGTTTTCTCTCACAATGCCAAAGGTTAGGTAATGGTATAGTTTTCCATGCTAATGACATAAGTTTTCTAATGTCGTTAATTTTATTTAATTTTATTATTTAACTTAAAGTATTTCTCACATCTGTGTGTTTTAATTATCGCAGTATACAGGAATGGTTAAGATTTATTATGCTTGAACGCACAACACAAGGATTTTTATTTTACTTTTTGTTTAAAATAAGCACTTCAAAGCGAATTATAATTAACATCACAGAGCATAAATCAATATTTAGTGAACACGGAACTTACTCAACATGTCAAACTGACGTATGAGTTTCGCGCCAAAAGGTACGCGAGATGCGCTCCGTTTCTAATTAGATATAACGTAACAGTTGTTACTCTATAAGCTTTGAAGTGAGGTTCGAAGGTAAATTTCCGGATATTACTTAACCATAAATAATTTAAACAGTTGTGAATTCATTTTCGTGAGGATGAAGCCGAATTAATTTTAACGCGGATTGTAGATCGATCTTCGGGTAGTGAATGACTGTTTACATAATATGACCGTTACATAAACAACTGAGCTTTAATTATTTTTAATGCCATCTTTATAAGAAAGTACATACCGTATATAGTAACATTACAATAATATCTATGTAATTAAAAGAGAAGAAACTGAAAAGAAGTTTTCTTACTTGTAATTTATGCTAATATTTGCCAAATAAATTGTAATAAAAATTGCAAATGAATTTTTATGGCGATGTTGCCATGCGCCAGACAAATATGTTTTGATATTTCCACTAAACAGATTGTCAGTTTAGGGATTGGCTATTGCTTGGCGCGAAGCCAGTCCATCACCTGATGATTTAGCTCGCTGAACTTAATGCCAAATCGAAAACGAAATCTATTACGGCAAATTTTATACCAACCCTGATTTAATTTAACAAAGATTTTCACTAAAGTGATTTCTCTCTCTAGCACTGTAGGAGTTTGCTGTTGCCGAGAGTTTCTCCTATTTCCTTAAATCTCGTTGTGGTCCGCAGTCTGTTTTGTGCAATGTGTATCAAATAGCACATCAATTATGCAAGGTTTCTTTGAAAAAGAGAAACTGCTTTTTTAGACTTGCACGTGTTTAAGCAATGATAGCTTATTTATATTTCAATCTCTCATTGCCGAGATCTGGAAATCAGATTTTCGAAGGCACTTCTGACTTGCCTTTATAAAATTATGAGTTCTTACAACTAAATATCAGTCACTGTAACGGTAAAGAAAAACATCACGAGGAAAACAAGTCTATTTTGGTGTTCTCCGTAGTGTTAGAAGGAAAACTATGTTTAATTTGCCAGTCCATAAGTAACTGATTATGGCCTTACCTTTCTCATGCCGAGTGGAGATTCATGTCCAAAAGTGGTATTTTAAAGAGATCGATGACGACAGTGATGATGGAGATGATGTTACGTTAAAATATTTAGTTATGTTCTGTTAGCAATTATTGTAAATAGTTTCCATATATCAATTAAATATGATCTGAGATTGCCACTACGAAAATTGCTGACTCACAAAGCTGTTATTGTTTGGCATCAGGCCAGTTCGTTACCTGATAGCTTAGTACCTAATACATAATAGCGAATTAAATAGCAATTTCATTACTTGTTTATCATACTCACAAAAACAAAATAATGATTTGTTCTTTGCTTCTTACTTTAACTCCAGCTTACTTATACCACAGACTAAAATCCTTAGCCCCATTAATATCATCATCATCATCATTATCAGGCTATTTCCGTCCACTGCTGGTCATAGGCGTCTTCGATAGCACGCCATTGAGCTGGTAATTAACATACTTAATTAAATTTATTTAAGCTATAATGAGTATGGAAATTTGTCAAGTGAATTAGGTAATCTTGAACGCAAGCAAAGGAGATCAGCGGATTAAAAAAGTATTCATAACGCGGCTTGTATCGTGAGTACAAGGTCGCAACTAATCTTGTTACTTATTAGGTGCTTCCGTTAATTTGCCAAGTTGCCGACCGTCGGGAAACCTTTTCGAGGCAGATGTGAAAAATTACCTTCCATTCCGAAGATAGGCTTACTTCTTTCTTTTGCGCAGCGACGGGCGTAATATTTTTTAGTATTGAACGTCCGCGTCGTATCTGAGAAACATCTCGTTTTCGTATTACGCTTTCAATGATATCCTTTTAAATATCATTCGGTATGTCTGTAACATTTTTAAAATGTGTGTATCTGAAATGTGTATTTGATTTCAGAAGGTATACCAAAAACTCATTTACAAAAACCTCGATCTCTCCTCCCTTTTCCTATTTCCCTTAGGCGATTTCTTACTCTTTAGTTAGATAAACTTATGGCTCATATTATGACCGCCTTTGAAGATTGATCGATTACTTATCGATTCGGACTTATGGACACATAATAGCAAATGGAAATATTTTTAAATCTGATGTATGATAGCATTGAACAAAGAGTTCAAAGTTTGTTGCGCGTATTGTATACACATGTTTAAAAATATTCGATGTTGTATTTTACGTACACGTGCTGCCATCTCTTGTTGAGTAGTGCAATGTAGCCAACAGCGATAATGTACAATTAACAAATTAAGATATTACGTAGATTAATATGAGTTTTGTAAGTCATTATCAAAGCACGAAGAGCTGTAATCGGTGCTGCCAAGGTACAAAAGATTAATAAAATGTGCAAGGAATTAATTAGTACAATAGTTCTTACCATGGAGTAAACGGTAAGCTTGTACACCAGGCGCAAATCCAGACTCTCAGCGACTACTAGGTAAAGCTACTTCTAGGAACTTCAAGTTTGAAAAACCCTATAGGTTACGACGGGACAATCGTACCGAGGACCTCTTGATCATCTGTCGCGCTTGCAACTACTCAAAAATGAGGCTTTCATTTGTTTATACAGTTATTTCAAAACAAAAATATTATAATCGTATGGAAACATTTATTATTATTTGTATTACCTAACAACTCTCATAATTGTGTGACGCTTTTGCTTTCTACTTTCAGTGCTTTTAATCATCAGTACGTTACGGACCGATGGTTAAGAACCAGTGGCTTATTACTATTGTAAAATTAAAAAAGCTTAGTACTATTGTAAAATTAAAAAAGCTTAGTACTATTGTAAAATTAAAAACAATTTCCTAAAATCCGTGGCTCTAATCTATATATTATCCTTTTGATGAAAAGGTGATATGTATTTGGCCAGCGCTTGAACGATTGAACATGAGTACGTCGGGCCGGATCGCGATCTGTGTGCAAGCGGATCGTGCTTAGCAAGTTTAATTAAAAACGGATATACGGTTGGCGGGCTCGAACAAAGGGGTTTGATTTATCATAAACCATATTTTTCTGTTCCGAATCAATGATTACGTTGCTGTACTCTGCAAAAAGAGATCAATGTATTCTCTGTATTTTATGTTTTGGAAATGTATCGTTAGAAAAGTTTTAAAATTTTCATAATTCACTGTTTGCAAGAGTCAAAAATGGCTGAGCTGTTATTAGGCTTTTAAATATACACTTTTAAAGGTCCTTTCTAATTGCGTTTCAATGAAGAATTATTATCGTGTCTTGTTTTCAGCTTGCTAAAAGCTCTGCATATTCAGTGAGGGTACTTTGGACATAAAACCTTTCATGTCTCTGCGCACAAAAATAAAAAATTCGTTGCGTTGTCGTTGAGAAAATTAAAACAAGGCTTGTAAATATCATTATTGCACAATTAATAAAGGAAGTATTTTGTTAAAAAAATATTTATTGTAATGCTCTAAAGCGCTGATGCACATCACTCAAGTGTCTTTTAAAATTACCAGTTTTTGAACGATTATTAAAGAACACATTTACACGCTCGGTTTTATAGCGCAAATGTGTGAAATGTGAAATGAGCTTTCATCTGAAGTTTTCTCAGAGCAGTATTACATGGGGTTCTTCAAGAAAAGCGTAAAGAGAGTTTTTCTTTTAAGCCGGCAACGCGTTGGTAACTCCTCGGGTGTTGAAAATGTCCTAAGGCGACGGTGATCACTTAATATCAGGTCGCCCGTCTGCCTTTTTGTCGAACTAAACGTAAAAAAAAACACTTGGAAAAGAAAAAGAAACAATTCCGAAATCAATTTCAATATGGTACAACTCGACTTCTTTATTTCGGCTTAACCCTCCGTAGCCGAGGTGGTAAGCCTCCATTTTTCTCAATAAATAAAAGTGGGAGATTTACGCGGCGAGTGCGCCCGGAAGGCGATTATGGAGCGCTAGATAAAAACTCCGGACGCCCGAACCTCGGCCGCAGCTAAGGGTTAAGATTACAAATGCTCTCTGGTAAATTTATAACCTAATCTATACCCTTTATCTGCGGGATATTAAAGGGAGGCTTACGTCACTCTCCCTTAAACTGAGGAACGCTACTATATAAGTATGCGAGTGGAGGTAGTCTTACAAGAAAGCAGACTTTAAGGCGATCATGCTTATATTAAGTTGAAATGAAAGATTCTATTTCCGTTTAATGATCAGATTTTTTTTATGTTAAAATATCTCTTTTTAATTTATATCAAGTACATGATTTTAAAGAAACGTGGTGAAACTTTTACTGAATTGAATTGCAATTAAATTTTTTATTCCTAAAATGTATACGTATGTATATGTGTCTTGGGACATGATGAAAATTTCCTATTTGACCAGAAAATCAAATATACATAACTGTCGCTAGCTATATGACTTAATAATATTATTAATAAAAATATAAATAAAATAATAATCGACCTATTTGTCATTCCACTGTTAGAATATGGATCTCCTCTCATATTGAGAGGGTTAAGGCCATAGTCTGGCACGCTGGCCAAGTGCGGGTTTGCGGACTTCACACACCTTAGAAATTTTTTCTTTTATTAATTCTAAGGCATGCAGATTTCCTCACAATGTTTTCCTTCACCGTTAGCAAGTGATATTTAAATTTAAAACGCACTTTTTGTAAAGAGGTGCGTGCCACAGATTTGAACCCAGCACCCCCGTAATGAGAGGCTGAATTCTTAGCCACTAGGCTATCGCTGCTTTTAATATTATTAATAACAACAAGTAAACATTAATTATTTGACATACGACGTAAACCGATATCTATTTTTTCATTCTTCTAGAACCTTCTAATTCCCAACACAACTTAAACCAATGTAATACCTAAATACAAGTCGAATTTCCTATGAACACGATTGAAGTTCTTCATTTTTATCGCGTGTAGGTACTATGTAAACGTCGCGAGTTTGCGTTTTCGAATGTGCCCGAGGCAAATGTTACGCGGCCGCCAGCCGCACAAAGGGCTGCTTGTCGTGGGTAACAGATTGGTTCTAGGATATAGACGGATCTAGACCACGATAATCTGTCTGTTGCGAAGTAGCATAACTTCTACTTGTGTTCTTCTAATCAGATAGAGAGCAGGTAACGAGATAAATAGAAATAAAACGTTCGTGGAATGTAAAGTGCGGATTACATTTAGCAACATATAGCAGTACAACGTAATATCACCCCTGTATTTTCTGAAGAAGTAGGCAGAGGTGTGTAGAACACTCCTAACGTAGCAGTATAAAAAGTTCTTTTTTCCGTGTTTATTTCTTTTTACGATACTTTGATGTACAATGAAGAATACTACTAGTACAAAGCGAATTATAATATTTAAAAAAGCATTAATGAAGCATTATGAATTCAAGCTTGGGGCTGTCTTGTATTACTCTATGAAAAGACAAATGCTATACAAATTACGCAATTCTGTTTTCTGTCCTACTAGTTATAAGTCGTTACACTTAAATTAAAAATATAAGTGGGGTAGTAGTAAGACATACTTCGTTAGCGGGAGTATCTTGTACACAATCAAACTGACAGTAACGACAATACGACAAGTGAATTTATTAACTCAACACAGTATTTTTCACCACATACATATGCGCACTTTGCAGCTACTACGCACATGGACTCAAATGGGAACGACGCCAAAAGAACATTATAAACAGCATAAAAACGTAGCTCATGATAATGATGACTAAAATTGACATCATCATAATTATTGTTACATCATCATCATTATCAACATAATCATCATCATAATTATCATCCACTGCTGGAGGTAATTCTAAAAAATACTCTAAGGATACCTTTGGTGGAGCAAAGGTATCCTTAGCGTATTTTTTTTGTTACACTCTTAGGCAACCAGTTTATTGACCCGATGAGTGGATATTGAAGAGAAGGGTATCGGTACATTAAGAAGATTTCGAGATAAGTTTTTGCGGGCATTCGGTTCGGTCAATTTGAGATATTGCGACTCTCTAAAGAGCCCAGGTAAGCAATAAAGGTCCGTTCTCGAGAGCCCTGTCTTCACTTTGAACGTTTAAGGCAGTTTGTACTCGTTACTAACAATCTTAATATTGAGTAAAAGTCGACCCTACAAAAATATTGCTTTTATAGGCACTGGTAGCTTAGTGGCTTCTTAGATTTCAATGTTCCAGTCTGGTGGTATTTGATTTGTGGTATTCATTTGTCTGCTATTCTTTGGTATTTGGCACAAGCCCTTGCATGTACCTTTAATTTTGTTAAGCTATACATTTTTCAGTTAGGTGCATAGTGAGTAGTGTAAGATTAGTGATAGTTGAGGTTCAAATAGAAAAAATTGCGAAGTTAAAATTTTATTATAATATATGTTACGAGTACATTAATGTACATTTGGTTGCAAGCGCGACTGCCGATCGGGAGGTCCTGGGTTCAAATTCCGGGTTGGGTGCTGCTGGATTTTTCTAATTTAGAATTTCTGATAGTGACTCGGAGTTTGGAATTGTGCCCGGTGTATGGCAATAGGCTCACCACCTATTCCATGGGACGTAAACGTAACTGGTGAACCGTGGGAGTGTACTATACTCCTCTGCCTACCCCTTCGGGGATTACAGCCGTGATGTTACGTTTTTTTAAGCACATTTATTTATAAAGTCAAACATTTATTCATTAAGTTCATATTGTTAGTGTTAGACACATATGTATGCAACCCTTTGATTGAATAGTTGCAGAGAGGGACACTATTTGTTAAAAGAACCTCAATAACATTTAAACTTAATAAAAACTGAATTACGGTCACATTTAGACCACTATACTGTTCGGTTAGTATTATGTTGTTACAAATGGGTGGATGTTAGAATATTGTATGCTTAAGTTGTATGCTAAATGAAATATATATATATTGAGAATACATGTAAATATTACCAACATTTCATGTTACCCTAGTCCATGGAACACAGTGTAACAATGGCGTAACCGGGTTCACAATGGGAGCCTCCACAATAGGGAGAGTTTGGCCACCCGTCCCGTGAATAGATAATGCGTGGACAATATACGATTGTTTGGTTGACGGTTTGGTTGTTCTGTTCAATGTTTCACAGTTATTCAGACTTGTGGACACCTGCGTGTTTCTGTTCCGAGAAAAACTATGTATATGAATGTAAACATTTTAACACATGTATATACATAAACGAAAGCATATTATTAATGACAGAATACACTAGTGATCTATTATTAGAGAAATAAACCTATGTGGGTGTACTGATACGGACTATAGTTCACCATGTTTCTATAGTTCACTTAAATTACCGAAATAATTCTGTTTTAATTGAAAGATTGTTCAAAAATTTTTACATCTCTGAGTTCTCCGTCTTGTTCTTTAAAGTTTGTAAAGTCTATCAACTTGCTCTGGTACAAAGTGGCATACTATCGTCTAATTCTACTTATTCTGAAACGGGACCCTTGTCCAAGAGTAGAGCGATAAGAGAATTAATGATCATGATGTTAATTTAGTATTACAGCACACCACGCGTCTCTAATTAAAATAATCCTTATTAATCGCTATTTGACGAAAAATTTAGCTCATAATGGCAAATTTATCACATTACCTGACGCTCATGATAAATATCCATTTGTGGCATGTAGCTAACCTCATCACACCATGACACAGCTACAAATATAGTCTCGCCTTAACTAACACCTACGCCAGGCTTCCCCCAACTTTCTTATCATCGGTATTTAGGCTTAAGTGCGAAATAAATTGGTATTAAATAATATTCCGGCACGTTGAGCCGCCCTAATGAAGATTGTGCGGGAATCGATGGGAAGGTGATAGGTGCGTTTTTCCAGGTCACAGCTCTCGATAGGGGCAAACGACTGGAGATACTGGTTTACGACGGGCTGCATATTCTTGGGAGTGAAATGTCGATAGGAGGAAATATGTTCTTGGGTGCTATTTATGGAACGTGCAACGCAGAGATTGAAACCTTACAAATAATTGAAATACTCAACAAATGATTACTTTGCCTGACCTGTGCTTGAGCGGCGTGGCAGATTACGGTTCTGGAATCCCGTAGTTGAGTGAGAGATTCATGTCTAGTAATGGTGTGCGAAAAGTCATGCAGTCAAGGTAATAATTTTTTATACAACATTTTCAAATAACAGAAACTGTTGACATAAAACATTATCATGTCTATATACGACCTTGACTCACACCTACAACCCTGTAACAGGTTTTCAATGCATTTTCCTAATAAAATAATGACAATTTTGCGAGTTCTCATTTTATTGTATTCGGGGTTGTGTTTGTTCGTTGTATCGGTGAATTCCGCATCGCTTTCTGTAAATAAGACGAAATTCTGATACGTCCATATTTCTAACGATTGGTGCGGACGAGGATTGGCTCGTCGTCAAACCGCGGGCGGGCGCTTGCCAGCTCCGCTACGCATCTTGCCTTTCATACTTCAAGTTAGTGTTAAACTGTTACTGGTACTGGAAAACTGTTAAACTCATTTATTATTGTTTCTTTTCTCAACCCTTTTATCGTTCCGCTGTTGAATAAAGGTCTTCTTACAGGATGAGAGGGTTAGGGTTATAGCCTGCCACGTTGGCCAAGCGCAGGTACATTGTTATGTAACTGTTCTGTTTCTCTAGGACTTTGTAGGCACATGACTATTGTAATAGAAAGGTTTTTATTTATTTAATTATTTTTGGGGTTCAAGTTTTATGTTTACCGCGAATTATGCGTCCCACAGTTATCGACAAGCCCAAAGGATTAGCAAGCTGAAGTGACAGTGGGCTGGTCACATCTGTTGCAGAACCGATAATCATTGGAGTAGACGTATTCTGGAGCGGAGACCGCGTCTTGGCGAACGTAGCGTAGCCCTCAGGTAGGTGGCGTGACGGTTTACGCAAAGTGGCTGGCAGCAGTTGGATGCGACGAGCTGAAGATCGAGCTCAGAGGCGTGCCATTGGAGAGGCCTATGTCCAGCAGTGGACGGGAGCAGGCTGATGATGATGATGATGATGATGATGATGATGACAGTAAGTGACCATAGCTTCATTATCTATCGTTCTGAGAGGAGACTTGTGACCAGAAGCGCAGTAATGAAAGGGTTTTTATTCAGCGTGTTTTTATTTAAATTACATGATTTCATTAAATTATTGACTGTTACATATGTAGACGTTCTAAAGTCAGGGTTATGTGTTATGAGTACTCTACTTAACAATCAGGGCTGCTACGCGAAAGTAAAATTGAGCAAAACGAGAAGCTTTGGAGTTACATGATGATCAATTCTCTTTTTTTAGCGTGTCAATAGGTTTGCGCTTGGCTGCAATCTCACCTGATCGAAAGCCAGATATTGCATACGATGTAGCACGCGCCTGGAAAGTTCCTATTCACTCTTGTCTTGAATACTAAGTATATATCAGTTAGTAATAGTAGGAATACTATATATCTTGGTTAAACTATATATCAGTTAATAAGCATAGATATTGTTGTGCGCCAGTGTCAGCTAGAATCAATGCATTGAAAGTAAAGGCTCTGAATAGGCATCCTTCATGGCGCTTCTATCACCACTATTTATGTGTACAACCAGTGATGCTGTAACGTAATACATTGTTGGGTCACTTTGAGTCAGACATGTCGTAAGTGCCCATATGAACTAAGTATGCCTTTTACCCCTAAGTAGTGTAAGGTTAGAGAAGATAAAGAAGGGAAGAGAGAGAGAAAGAAGAGAGAGTATTAGGGAAGGATACAAAATAGACAATAATATATTAATATAATGCAGAAACAATGAATAATTTATTTTTAATTGTTACGAGCAGAAACTGAAGTTTTCGTACTGTATTCTATCCACTTGTTATTTTGTTGACATCTTTACGATTTTATCTATCACTAGTTTATCTCCCCTTCCCCCGACTTGGAAGTACGAAGAAAAACAGAAGATACCCTCTGATCGATTAGTTGTTTGTGATGAAAGAAATTTTACTTTTCGTAGCTTCAGAGGAAGTGTATCTGTACTCGTATTTCTGAGTTAGATAAGCTTCAATATTAAAAAATAACCGTCATATACTCTATTAAAAGACTATATTTTTTTTTTGTGTAAATTTTTCCTAATAAATGTTAGTGTGTAAATACGGAAACTTTACATATTAGTGATATAGAAGAATCAAGCGTTGATAAGACCACGGGGCGAGACAACATATCAATAATTTAATGAGACAACTTATTCATGGACAATTAAATTTAAAACAAGCAGGGCCTATGTTGGAGCCCAATGACTGATAAACATATATATGTAATGTTCTAAGGACATACTTATATGTATAGTTTTAAGCCCAGACATCTTCACTTTAAGCGAATATTTAATTGAATATCTTGGACGGAAATTTGATCCAGAAAATTTACGTCAGCAGTATGTTCGATAGCCACTGAAAAACAAGCTGAATAAAATCGTAATTTATTGTTTTAAATCAACTTTAATATATTTTCTTTAGATACAGTTTACAACGGAATTAGAGTTTCCTTGGCGTTCTCTTGTTTTAGTAATTTGGGTGCATTTATTTCTCACACATCCCGTAGAACAGTTGCTTCGTTTGTACACCCCTAGGGCTTGCCGCTCCAAATGTTCCATACGAAAATATACGGAACTTGTGTAGACGCCAACAGAGCAAAGCTTCCTTACGCGCATCGTTGCAAGATGATAAAAAAATGTTATTAGCGTTTGCAGTCATATAAAGACATAGGATTTATTAATTTGGCAAAGCGGCGGTCTGGCTCCGTTTCGATAATAAAGCTATAAAGTAAAAGTACAGCCTATTATTGTCTTATTGCGAGCGTCTTATTGAGGCACGCTTCCAAGGACCACGCTGGAGCGCTACGTACTCCGCGCTTCGTTGTGCTATAAGATTGGAAGGAATTGAGTCTGTGCACACTGCGTTCCCTCGCTATGTAAAGTCTGTGATATACATTCGACAAAGATTCGATTACACATTCGTGTAAATACAAGCTGGTGTTATGGCGAGATGTAAGGCACGTTACGAGAATGTCAAATGTGCATTTATTTATATCATCATCATCATCATCATCAGCCTATCTCAGTCCACTGCTGGACATAGGCCTCCCCCAATGAGCGCCATC
>DWJK01000539.1:0-21539 GCA_018248815.1 Croniades pieria auraria
ATATCACTCGCTAACGGTGACGGAAAACATCGCGAGGAAACCTGCACACCTTAGAATTTATAAAAAAAAAAATCTATCTCAGGTATGTGAACTCAACCAACCCGCACTTGGCCAGCGTGGCAAACTACGGCCTTAACCCTCTCAATATGAGAGGAGAGAGATAATGTGGAATGTTAATGGGTCGATTATTATTATGATATGTATATTATATGTGAATTATGCTTATAGGTGAGTTCATAGCTATATGAATTTAATATAAATAAAAAAAACACAATGTTGATACAAAGTTGTTAAAAACCCCGACATTTATTCACTCGAAAAATGTGTTTATTCACCTTTTAAAAATACTGGCGCAGCGTGCACGTGTTGGCAATTAACGTAAAAAGCTCTTTATTTTAGCCCATTGAGGGCGGAACGAGGCTTCAGTTAAGGTTAGGCTTTGGCTTTCACGGTGATTGGCCTCTGTTCTATTTTATTTTACTGCAGTGTTAGTTTAGCTGCGAGCAGCTGTCGAGAATTAATAGCTTCTCAGCTCGCCGTTTGTGCGAGTGATCGATTTACAAGGAGCTCAAAGTACTTAAAAATATAGCAATCACGTGCTCCACACCAGACAGGGTTTCTTTTTAAGCGAGGAGAGTAGCAAGCGAGCGGGCAATAGACGGGGCTGAGGGACAATGCTGCGGGAATACAACCGTTAGTAAAAGCGTCAATTAATGAAAGTCGCCGATAAGAATATCAGTTGGGGTTGAATGATTGGAATTTAATACGCATAGTGTTTCTGTATCCTTGAAAATGTATCAACATCTCTTAACACGACACAGCTGTTCGTCGTAAAGGAGCACACGTACGTTAGTACCTTTGAATGTTGAGCGTGTAAGCGTCTAAAGCTTTCAGGGGAGAGTAGAGTAGAGTAGAGTCAGGCTACTATTTACTTAACCTGGCTGGCTGATATGTGATAATAAAGTAGTCGTCATTCGTTTGCCCGCTGTTTTTCCAGGAGTTCGCCTTTTTGTGAACAAGCATGAAAAAAGTAACCGGATTCCAGTACCGTTCAACTCTTTTTGTAAATTTTTTACCCATTATTATTTACAATTATTACTTTTGTATCATCACGCCACGTCCCTTTCGATGTAGATAGAGAATATCAACTGTAAAAAATCTCTTTCCTTCCAGATCTGACAAGCTTCTACAATTATTACTTTCAAACAAACATACATATAATTTTTAGTTATACAATTTTAAACTATACAAAATATTTCAGGCGACGTGGTCCTGTGCACTCTGCCGCTGGGCGTGCTCAAAGTGGCGGTGGCTAGCAACGGACAGAACCAACAGAACTTCGTCAAGTTTGATCCGCCATTGCCCGATTGGAAGGTTTGTGAGAAACTTAATTTATTTAAAGGTTCTCGAGAGGATTGCTCGGGCGGCGGACAATGCCGCGAGGAACAAAGTTTTCGCCGATTTAACATTTCCGCCTTTCTATGTCGGGATATTGTCCACCCCGACTATATAGCTTTTTTTATAGCATCTCAAAATCAAAATCAGCTTTCGTATCTCCAACGATGTCAAACTTAACTCTATCACAATTTCATTATTACAAGGCCTTGTCGATTTGAAAGTTTTCAACTTTTATTCCAGACTCTGATGTTTCTTTGCACTTGCTCGAAGATTAAGGAAACGCGAAATTCTAAATACCTTTTTATGAGCTCCTCGAAATCGTATTAATTTTTTTTTCATTTAATCAAGCGTTTCAAGAAAACCAAATTCAATCGAGCGCAAAAACGATGTTTAAAGTTTTTCTTAACACTTCGTATTAGTAATAATGTCACTTAACAACTGTACTGTCCTCTGCTTTGAAATGCGTCTAACAGATTATGTATGAGATTTTCTAAACTTATAATATTGTATTTGTTCTATTTAGATAGCGGCTATAAAACGTCTGGGCTACGGCAACCTGAACAAAGTGGTTCTGTGCTTCGAGCGGACTTTCTGGGACCCCAGCGCCAACCTGTTCGGCCACGTCGGCACCACCACCGCCAGCAGGGGTCCGTGCATTACATCTGCGATCTAACAGGCTTTATGCCACTTACTTACATGAGAATTTTCATGTCCTAGATACCTATTCTGATTACCATTTAGGTAGATTTTAACTAAAGGGCGGGTGGCTCTATGAACAATATTTGGATCTGAACTGATTAGTAACTTCCTGTCTTCATACAAACTTTCCTTCAACTTTACACTTTATTTAATGATTCATTAAAGGTAAATTAAGGTTAGAGTTCGAGAACATCGGTTCTATTTCTGATCACAATCAATATTTCAGTATTCGAGGAAAAGACAGATTTTGCATTATAGATGTTATGAGAATATAGACTGTTAATGGACCGTCATTTATTACAAAATCAGGAATCACGTCGATTTCTCTGTAGAAAGTAGATGTCTGTAGCATTTTCATGCTTTCTGTTTTGTTTCCAATTTCTGTTTTACAGTACGAATGTGACATTCTTCTATATTGTTGTGTACAAGCAGAATACAGAATAAGATATCAGATTCATTAAAGTATATTATCGTCATCTCCATCATCATCATCAGCACCGTTATCATCATTACCATGGTCATTACCCTCGTTATCCTTATCATCATAGTCTTCATTATCATCACCTTTATCATCAATTAGCCTGTCACAGTCCACATAGGCTGGTAGATTGACGTAGGCTTCCCCTAATGAGCAAGGAAGGAAAATAATGTTTTTCTATTAAAATACACGTGTTCTACTTTAATAAAATGTATCAGCCACACATGTCGGCTGTCCGTGAGTCGAGGCGTTATTCGTAGACAACAGCCGGTTAGCGCCAACGACACCAACAAACAAATCTTACTCAAATCTGATACAAGGTAGACCTGTTAGCCGAGAGCCGGTACATTTCAATATTTAATGCGACTTCCAGACCTCTAAATTAACCAAATCGCATCCACAAGTACATCGCCCTGCTCCGGGGACGAGCCGTAAATTATTTCTCCTTCGTATGTAAAAGGACTTGTCTCATCGTATTCCATGAACTGTAAGCGATATGTTGAACATTGAAATTAATTGCATTATACAGTCAATGTTTCGATTCCTAGTTAAATAAACAAGTGTTGTGATTGGATTTATTAAGTTGCTTGCCTAGAAATTTTAATGTCACTTTTGATTCTTTTACGCGATCAATAATTTCAATGGAAATGACTAAAACATTTTAAATGTCAATAGTAGTTTGATATTTAACTTTTGATGATTACGGCTTCTATATTAAATTCTCAGGATTGAAAAACAATACTGTGCTCCTTGGTCACTTGCGGAATTGTGTAATATAAAAAAGTAACATCACGCTTGTGATCCCTGAAGGAATAGGTAGAGGAGTGTAGAACACTCCCACGTTTCACCAGTTACGTTTTATATCGCCTCGCAGTGCGACTGCGTCGGCAGATAGTGTGACAGGAAGAAACAGCGGTGGTGAACGTGATAACGAATTAAAAGCTGAATAATTTAACGCCACGAGGCGCCCGAGGGGTGGCAGCGGTGATACATCACTGGAACGGGCCAAGACTAACTATTTTTCACGTTATGCTTTGCTACTCCTTCGTGGCTTCTTTGTTGTGTGCTCAGCTGACTTTATTAGGACTTGGGCTGCGATGAGAATGCTTGAACAATGCAGTGTGCAGCGTGGTACAAGCTGCTTTTTGCCAACTTGCCTCTTAAAATTGTTCTCAGCCTCTCATAAAATTTTATATTGTTGGTATAAATAGCCGTGTTCAGTAAAGTGGGCGGACAAAGTCAATATTTGCAAAATATTTGCTCACAAACTGCTCCTGGTGTTGTTTGAAAGTTGCTAACAATGCCACGAGCACTGCCGGGAAGTCCATGCATAGTATATTTTTATTAATACTTTGTGGTCGAATAATTATGCCCACAACGCAAGTAGGAAGATTGAAAGCTCGATTTAAAAGCGATCCCCTTGTCAATACCTCATATCAAATATGAATAACAAAATGTCTTGACCGCCTCGTTGATCGAGTGGTTGCAAGCGTAACTGCCGATCGGGAGGTCCTGGGTTCAAATCCCGGGTTTAGTAGTGACTCGGAATCTGATCTGTGCCCGGTGTACTGCAACAGGCTCACCACTTATTCCATGGGACTTAAATGTAACTGGTGAAACCTGGGAGTGTTCTACACTCCTCGGCTTAGCTTTTCGGGGATTACAAATGTGATGTTACTTTTTTTAGTAACGAAATGAGATTTTTAGAAAGCCTTGTTACGAGTATCCTTAACTAAAATCGTTTTGTAACTTTGGATGTTTGTCTGAAATTTTGACGCGTAACAGTTTGCCTTCGACTTAGTTTTTGTGGTAGATAGGAACAACGACACTTGAGGATTTTCAATCGACTCGTCGATAAAAGCGTATTTACGGCTAATATCAAACGGGCACATACTCGATACGTTTAGCAGTATCGACCTTATAATATTTAGGTATTGAAAATTTAATTAAATAACTGGTACTCCACGTTAAATTGATGTACATATACATATTTTCATTATCTATCTTGTAACAAGAAACAAATATTGGCGAGTATTCCGTATGTCGGTTCATAGGCGGTATTATGTGTTTCAAGGAAAGCTTCAAAAAACTTTCTTTAGTAGCAACACATCGGCGGCAGGGGCTACCTACTGTCGGGCGGCCCGTCTGCTCGTCTCGCCCAAACGAATTTACAAAAAAGTTTAGGGGAAGCGTAGGGCGAGCGCGGGAGGTCCACGACGACGAGGTGACGGTGCGAGTGGCCCGCAGGCGAGCTGTTCCTGTTCTGGAACCTGTACGCGGCGCCCGTGCTGCTGGCGCTGGTGGCGGGCGAGGCGGCCGCCGTCATGGAGGGCGTGGCCGACGACGTCATCGTGGGCCGCTGCGTGGCCGTGCTCAAGAGCATCTTCGGCCACGCCGCCGTGCCGCAGCCCAAGGAGTGCGTCGTCACGCGGTGCGTTCCCGCTGCCTTGCCTTGCGCCCGGGCCCGCCGCCCGCCGCTCGTCTGCTGGTACTTTCACTTTTTGTTTGCTGATGCAGCCATGGATGGATTTACACCCCCCGGTACATGTAGGAGCAGTCGCTAAAGTGCATGTTTGTGTTGGTGCGTGCTTACATGTGTGCTGAACTAAAACTGCAATAAGCATAAATGTGTACCTCTCCGGAACGAGGGACAAATATTTACGTGTGATCACCACGATCGTCGGAGTCCTTATGTCCCGCTGTCGGACACGTATCTCCTCTTGAACTAACGAGACGTAGGGCCATATTTTAGCGCCCTAATCATTCGCGGGTACAGAAAACTGAAAAGTGTGCAAATTTCCTTGCGACGAAAAAAACCTGTGTAGTCCAAACTGCACAGCTTTGGCAATAAAGTAGAGTTGCTCGTCTTGCAGTCTACTTGCGCCTAAAAGCTTTTTAGACTGGCTCCACAAGCTCCATACACTACACACTCCTTATATACACCTTGTGGATCCTCCGCTGAGCAGGACGAAGCGATTCGCTAAATCGTTTCTGCTACAGACTGCGAATGAGCGAAACTCCCTGTCAGTGTCCATTTTCCTGATTCGTATAACCTGGAATTATTTAAGGCAAAAGTGAACAAGTACTCTACATGCTCTACTCTACATCCCCCAGGCTGCGTCTTGCCTTCCATCAGATGAGAATGCAGTCAAACACGAGTCTTCTGCTAAATAAAACTATACGTGCTAAATGTTTTAATATATTTAAAAAAAAAAAAATGTTTGAGTATCAACTTACACGTCATAAAATGTTTTATTACTGTTCCGTAATATTTTCCTTCTCGCTCTCCTGCAATCTGATGGAGTGATCTCGTGAAAAACAACGAAAGTATACATATATCAATAACAGGAACCCGTTATTTTGATTTATTTATCAATAATGCCTATAAATATATAAAGGATTATTAACATAGATTCCAAGAGACCAGGGACCGAGGATTATTGACTCATATATATATCAATTTTATCGATACTTTATTTTGAAGAAATTATTGATTTTAAATATTTCAGTACACATATTGATTAATTATTGTTGAAGGAAAAGTATAAAAAGAAATCGGCAGCCATTTTGGATTCTTGAAAATGGCGGGAAAACGTGAAAGACGTGTTTTAATTTTAATTATTAATTTATTTATTTGAAGAGTCAAAAGTGTTTGAAAAAGAGCAAATATTATAAAGAAATTTATTATAAAACAACTCATTATTGATTGAAAATAAAATAGTGTTCAGTCAATCTATAATGGCAGAAACACGAGAGTGTTTTACTCTTTCTTCGTTAAATAATAATAAAGGGAAAACAAATTCACAATCTGATAATGGCTCGGCTGTAAGATACGTAAGCTTTGTTTTATGTACGATATTTTTAAGATTTTTCCTTTAATTAAAAGTAAACACGAGTATGAATACAAATATGCCGATGATGTTCATATTACTTAATACCGAGGAGAGATATCAGATGTTACACATCATGCGCTACAACTATAAGGTCGGCTCGATTTTTCAATACATGTTCACACTAGATCTCATACGGGGTAAGCAGAGAGCACGAGGCGTCACATACTTCTGTTTCATAAACTTTTGTACTTCTTCTACTTTCATCGTTCACTTTATAAATACGGGTAAGTTTTGTGAATTTTTTTTAAGTGTGTGTAGTCGTTCGGCGAGACTGGCGGTAGCGTGGCGAGAAACTGCTACTGGCGTTTCCAACGTGTGCAGGGCTCGGGGAGCAGCCCAGCGGGGTGGGGAGCTCTGGGGAACTTATTACTGAACTTCATTAGAACAACTTGTCGGATTACGCTTCAGGATTTCTCGTATTTGTTCAGAGAAAGTCGAATTCTATAGGTGTAGGTGCACAGGTAGAGACGTATCTGGCTCCTGACCGAAACATAATCTACGTCTGTTTTATATGAAATGTTGGTTTCTAACAGTGCGTACAGTGGTGCTACAGTGAGCATATGTAGTAGTAGCATAACATAACATCACACTTGTGGTTCACCGAAGGGATGGGCAGATGAGTATGGTACTCGTAAAAACACAATTCACCTCTTAGCTAGGCATGTAATATTAATGTGTCAAAAATCAGAAGTCTTTTCACACTTCCTATAGAACCAATCGTTATTGTCTGTGTTGTGCATCTTACATCTACATATAAAAACAAAGATACGACATATAAAGATAAAAGCAATCAGATTTTTGCCAAAACATTTTTTACCTTCTTGAAGTCCCCTTTAATTTCCCTGCAAGAAATATCTAAATATTTTGTTTTACCACGACGAGGAAAAAATAAATAAAGTCATATTATACATTCCGAAAGTTACACATAAATATTCGGCCAATACAGTACTGCAATGCGGAACGCTTCTCGGTACCTGTGGAAATATAAAATACTCTCGTTTAAATATATTCCTCCACGCGTATTCAGGTTAATATGCAGATATTCTGTTATGCTTTTGTTAAACAATTTCCAATAGTAGTACATTGCCGGGAAGGCTACGATCTTAACCCTTCTCACTGCGAGAGGAGACCCATGTCCAACAGGAGAACGATAATAGGGTAGATGATAATAATAAGAGTCTAAAATGAAGGTGCAAATATAAGGATTTTTTTTGTAGATTTTCATTTAGACGATTTAAAAATATCTTAATTATTCCGTTTCAGATTTTCTTATTGAGAGTAGTGTAGGTTCTGTACAATATTTTTGAACTAATTTCGCTTAAAAAATATATGCTGTATATTTGTATGTATACTCATACAATTGGGACACATGGTATTATTGATACTACTGTAATTATCTATAGATTAGCAAATACTTTGTAGATCGTTACGGAAAGTGGAATGTTGGGAAAAGATCTTCCAAATGAAACAAAGGCCGACAAATTATCAGATTTGCAACATGGTTTCGTTCCGAACCGCGGTCCCGAGGTTGGGGGATTGTATGAAAATTTGATCAACGATTAAAGTTTTATTGTTGCCTTGATTATACGGAGCATTTAGGTGTATCTATTGTGTGTCTTGCGATAAAGAGTAAATTTAAGTTTTAGAATGGTTTCTCATGACATGTATGGAATCTTGGATGAGAAGTAGTAGAGCAATTCTTTGCAACTTAGGGAATACGATGTACATTGCTAAAGTTGGAAAATACTGCATACCCATGTAATAGCTAATGTAAAACTTCTCAGTCGTGGAGTAGTGATTGCAGTATGACGTGGGTATTCTAAAGTCCCTCTGACGGTCTGATGTTTCCACGCTCATATGTATATGTACATATAATAGTGAGATGAAGGACATGACGCGAGCGCGGCTCGAGGCCGGGACGGTGTGCGGCCACACGTCGGGAGCCAAACTGAAATTTTTATTGGATGCATGCGCCAAGGCTCTCGTGAAACCATCGCATTTCTCGAAGTGCTACTTGCAATTCAAGATGTTTGAATATTTCCATAGCGTTACGAGCTGCGAATTCGTAATGAACGCGAACAAGCCTCCATGCAGTTTGGTTGGTTTGGACAATTTTCTTGGATTGCTTCCTGATTCAATCTTACGAACATACGTATATCCTCAGGTGTATAAAATATCCTCAAGTGTAACTTTTTAACTGGAACGTAAATTTACCACGTTTTTAGTTGAGTTATACATGAAATTGTTTAAAAGCTCAAAATAATACTAAAACGTGCCGTACAAAAATAAATCCAAAAAAAAAATTTGAAAAAAAAACATGTATAATCTATGACAAATTATTATATACTTATTCATATACGAGTACTTACGAAAACATATTTAAAGTTCTTCAAATTGGAGATTTTTCTATGCAAATGTGGATGTAATCATTTAATGTACCTACAAGTTTTTTTTTATCTTTTATTAGATATCGTGTTAATTTATTTACTAACTTTAATCCTCGCAACGAGATGTATTTTTGAATTTGATTTTATAATTTTTTGCTACAACGATTCCGACGAAACGGAACAAGTCGCTTTGATCACGGAATATTGTGACGTCAGCATCCGGCGTATTGTTTAAACAGTAACGGAACATAAATAAATGGTCGCCGTTATAAATAAATGTTTTCAAGCCGATCTGTACCTGCAGCGCACACCGGAGTCGTCGACTCTTCATCGTAATACATAGTTATCAATATCTTGAGCCATTTAATTCCAGAGTAAGTCTCAAGATAAAGAATGACAAGGCATCCCATATATGTGATATTTTTTCGTGGTAGGAATCAAACCCGCGCCGTCCGGTTCAGCAGTCAGGTCGACTAACCACTGAGCAGCGGGCCAGTCGTAAGTGATATATCGCCAACAAAATAATCGCTTAACTTTATCTATTTAATTCGACACGGCACGCCACTCGACTTGTGCATTTTGGCCGACTGATTAAATGCCTCTTTAATTAAACCCGTGAGAGATAAAGTATTTATCTCGTCGTATAAATCTCCCTTCAAGTTAAGATCCAGTTAGCCTTCTGTTCCCCTTTGGCTTTTTCCATTTGGAATCAACGCGGTATGATTAGCCTTGTGTTCCCCTTTGGCTTTTTCCATTTGGAATCAACGCGGTATGATTAAAATTGTATTGATAATATTGTGAATTTTTAGCCACTGTTCAAATATATGCTGATATACGTTTTCAATCTGCAATTGTACGAGTCTCTGCTTTCGAAAGTGTTTAAAAACAATGGTCACTACAGAGTTACCGCGATGTACCTCAACCTACGTCCTACTCGCAGTGGAATGTAAACGATGTTGTATTAAAGTACCCAATGTCCGGCACAGGTTGGTTTTGCACCGCAGTTGGTTAAAGTTTAACTTTTGAACTTTACCGCGTTTATCCTTTGAGAAATTATGTCACTATAAATCTCTACCTCTGAGTTTCTGTTGGACTACTATTGCGAGCACGTCTGTATTGAGAACATGAACATAAACAATTAATGTTTTTCTTTACTTTGGCTTCTTTCTCCGCGCAGGTAATATTCTTAAAACGGGGTACGAAGCATTCTCCATCCTCGCTCATTATCCGGAGCAGCTATTAAATAACGTTCTATTGAAGCCGTGCGCTACGAAAGCGATAACGTCGCTCGAACTACCGACACAGTTTCCGAGTGCTCCACTCTTACACCGAAAAGCTTTCGTATTTATGCACGTGAAAACCCCCATTACGATGAGTGGATCCTTAACCGTTCAAGGATCGCACGTAACAACGCACGCTGCCGCCTCGCCGCGCGCCCCGTACCGTCGCGCACAGCCGGCCGCCGCGCCGCTCCGCTCGCCTTGTGTGCTCGACGATACTCTCCCGCGCCTGCGACACGCACCGCGCATCAGTGCCGAAATATGCATCGACATATTGTTGTCATGGCACGCACGCACACAGGCACACCTTGCTCTATTTCTCTTTTTGAAATAACGTAATTTAAATTTTTAAGAGCGAAATTAAGTTCTTCCTATTTGTGTCGTTATTGTTAATTGTAAAGAAAAGTGCTAAATTTCCTTTCATTATTGTGTTGTCGTGTCAAAGTATACAATTCGTTTCGTAACAAAAAACAAACTTTGTCGGATCTAGTTAGACTTCAGAAGGGAAAATTCACAAGTTGATTAATATTTTGTAAATAATTTTTAGCTATCCTCGTGTAGACGTTACATTGTCAGCTGATTTTTTTTAAATATTTTAATTAATTTTAAGTATTATAATGAAACATTTTCGGTATATAGAATTATACGAAATTTAATTTATGAAATTTATATGTATTTTATAATTAATTGTATGACTCTGAACTAATGGTACAGCAATACTTGCATCAGTATGCTCGAATGTTGCTAGCTGTTACGCCAGACGTACAGCTGTCAATGCGCAGGAGCCGCCAAGTCACTGCTGTACTGTCAGCGTTAACAATGTCTTTATGTAAAGCGGCCCGCAGCGCCGCGCCGGCCCGCTGCGGGCCGCGCAGGCTTCCTTGTTAACCTCTGATACGAGGCATGCCATGCTGGAAAAAATTTAATAGTACACATTTAAATACGAGATTTTATAGTTGTTAGACACTAAATTATTAGATTTATATAAGTCATCTTTATTGTTATCATTATTACTCATATCATGCCAGGTCCCTTCCGAGGTAGGTAGAGATATAGAGATGTGCTTCTTTTATATTCATCACTCTTTCGATATACACAAGCTGATTTCATAAATTTCTGACTCTCCATCATCCAATATCAGACCTATTTAGTCAACACAGCACCTCGGCTCTTGCGTCTACCAACATTCGATGGAGTCTTAATCCATTCAAGTATACGGGTGTCTAGTGAATCAATAGAGTATTATTAAAAGGACGAAAATACATATATCAGTATACGGTGCTGTATACTCAGTGTTATTCACACTGTGGAGGGTTAAGCATCTCCAGAGGTAAAGGTTTATCTAATGGGGTAATTCAAAATAGCAACGGTAACGATTGCTGAGTTTATTTTCCATAAATTCGTCATGTTTTTTCCTTAAGGTATTTTTAAATATATATTACTAGAACATAAAAATGTGTGCATGTGTCTACCTACCCGTACTCGACAGGCCTGGCGGACTGTCGCTTTAATGCTTCTCATTCTGTGAGGAGAGCCGTTACTAATAGTGCAACGATAAAAGGCTAGAAGATGATGATATTTATATGTATGTGTGTGTAATATTTCCAGATAACATTATGTTTTGATAGCCAAGTTTAAAACACGGTATCTGGTAATACTAATGCTCTGATGTCCGCCGCGAGCGCAACGGGGTGGGTAGGCTCGTACGATTGTGTGCTAATCTAGCTGTTGGCTCCCCACACTGCCCGCCGTGCGTTCCCATACTTGAACACTGCGCTGACAATAGACAGGGTTTTTGATGGAGCCTCGTTATCGTAAACTTGAACAACTGAAGTCTGTTACATATTATACGTTCTAACTTACCGTTAGCTGTCGCCACGTTTTCAGCTGTATTACATAAAAATGTATGAGTGTGCTTAATTAAAATATGTTCAATGCATTTTTGGGCATTAAGTATTACAGTATTTATAGTTTTGCAATATTTTTAGTATGGTGACTCAAATTTTAACCACTCTCTTCGGGGGTGCGTGGGATTCGGGCCCTGGGGGCATTCATCTAAGTTAATAAAATCATATATGTTTTTTAAGTTCAAATGCCACATCGTGTCACGATTAAGGAAAGCCCGATATGGGAATAAGACGGGCATGGTGGTAGAATATGTCATTCGCATTTTTATTCTGTGTGCAGACCTGTGTCTAACAGTGAAGCGATAAAATGATTGGCGATGAAGTACTGTGACTTATCTGTAAATGCTAGCAATGTCTTCTTTATTAAAAAACTCTTAGCAATTACTTTGAAGTATTGCTGAAACTACCAACGATCGCTTTTACATAATTGCAGTTTCATATAAAAAATAATATCTTTTATCTAATGAATATTCAATTGTGCTCACGTGAATGTTGTCACGGCAGCTGGCGGGCGGACCCGTTCGCGCGCGGCTCGTACAGCTTCGTGGCGGTGGGCTCGTCCGGCACCGACTACGACCTGCTGGAGGCGCCCGTGCCCGACGCCGCCGGCGACAACAGGCTCTTCTTCGCCGGTCAGTCCTCACACCGACACATATACTCTCTAGCAATACATACATCTATACGTATAATCAAACTATAACTGATCGCCTGTACGTGACAAATATTTTTAAAAATCCATAATAGTGTGCCCTTATATACACGAAAGAAACCAAAACAACGTTTTTTCATTTTGTCTGTTGTTTGTTTGTCTGTATGTCTGTATGTTTGTGCACGCTAATCTCAGAAACGGCTTATTCGATTCGAATGCAATTTTCAGGATTATATTGTGATGGGCTTTACTTAATATTTAATGTTTTTTTTTTTCATTTAAATCGGTCAACAAATAAAGAAGTTATGTCAATTTATTTTTTCAAAATTTACGAAATCTACGCGTACGAAGTCGCGGACACAAATAGTCCATAAACAAAATAAAAATAAATATGGAAAAAATATATGAATGACATTAATGCCATTAGGCATTAAGTACGCCCTTGTATCCCTTAGTTTAAGGTGCCGCAAAAGTTTATATAAATAAATAAATATAGGGAGAGTATCAAATATATAAAAATAATAAAGATGTACAGCTTAAATAAATAGAAATATTAATGCACTTAATAAATGTGATAAAATATGAGGAATATTCAACACTCCGTTATTAGCGTACCATAATCGTTTCCCTGTGCATTAAAAAGCAACACAGCAATAAACACGATATGTAAGGAATCGAATTGCTTTATAATAATTACTCATAATCGAATGACAGTTGGTCCATCCACCACCTGGACAATGAAATAATTATTAAATAAAATAACAATAATACAATTTATGCCGTGTTAATATAATCATTATTTTTGTTTAATAATAATTAATGAATATATGATCATTATTTATGAATAACGTTATTTTCATCATCTGATAATTAATTTAAATAATATGTATCCAGTAGTATTTGCTTTATGTGCGCACAACGGCGGACATCTATCGTTTTATCTATGTAGATTAATAAATTAATACTAACAATCGTTATTCTTATTGACCAACTGGTGATAAATGGACTGGTAGTAATAGTCCTAGTATATAGTAGTAGTAATTCATAGTAGTCTTGTTACCAGTCCTTTCGGTTCATGGACGGTAGCGGTCGCTTCTATATACTGAAAAATATACGTTCTTTACTTTCTTAGCGTAAAAAAGCGTATTTTTTGATATTTACAATTCTGTGGATGAATTTTTGTTCAGAGCGTAGATCTCGTTTACGTAAATCGTTCATTGGCTATCCTACCCGCAATAGAATTAACACGTGTCCGCTGAAGTACTTTTTTATAATCGACCCATTTGTCATTCCACTGTTGGAATATGGGTCTCCTCTCGTATATGACAGCCAAATTGTCATTTAAAATGTTCGAGGGGATTTCCCAATCGACATAGAAAATGTACATTTCGTTCTCCTTCTTTTCTTCCTTGTCGTCCTCCTCGTCAGTAGGGAACGATTACTCTCACATAGCAGTCGACGTTAAGCAGTCTGCTGCAGTTATCGTTCCCCGGGAGGAGGGTCTCGAGCACACGGGGACTCAGTGAGGGCGAGGGCGGCGTGCTATGTTCCGTGCGGTGCGCAGGCGAGCACACGATGCGCAACTACCCCGCCACCGTGCACGGCGCCTTCCTGTCGGGGCTGCGCGAGGCGGGCCGCCTGGCCGAGCGCCTGCTGCAGCGCTAGCGGGACGATCGTCCTTTCTGAACACGAATCTGATTTCCGGGAAACCTTTGAAAGGTACGTTGGTGACTTTTTTCCTAGTATGTGACGATATCCATGTATTTTTTATGTTTTTTAATAATAAAAGTCTATAATAACAATTAACCGATGAACAGCTGCAAAAGCTTTTTGACCTACAATTTATTCGCAAAACATTCGACAACTGTGCACTTGTTAACGTCGTTATTGTAGACTCTGACGTCACCGTTTGTTCCGACAGATGGCGTTGCGTCTCGACTGGTTTAAATCTTTCTAATAATTATTTGATTATTCAAAGGAAATTATTTAAGAAATATTAATATGTACGTTATTCTAAAACAATAAATTAAAAAAAAAATATTTCAACACTACTTCAATCTTACGCATATTTCTATTGTATCGATTTGTATTTAATTTACGCATTCATTGTCTATAGACGAATCATTGTAACAGAAAAAATAAAGGTTGGAAAAATATGAAAATTTTCTCCATATTTGTAATAGTTTTTTTTTCGATTAATATTTTAAATATTCGTGTTATCATTTTTAATGGTGTATACAATATAAACGCAGTAAAATATTCTTTAATTATTTCCATTAAACTGCAAAACTATCAAAAGATTCCTTTGATTGACATTTCTATCTATAGGTATACGGAGATCAAAGCACATAAAGATAGAGTTAGCAGACTGTAATTTAAGTGACATAAAGCACCGACCAGTTGCCTACAATTTTAGTATTCAAATAATTAAATATCACCGGTATAAATGATGAAAATCTTATTATAATACGAATTATATGTGTATACTGAAAGTCCATTAACTGTGCGCAAGAAATTAGTATTAGACTGCGCTTAGTATTTTTGTCAAGAGATTTAATTTGCTTCCAAACTATGCGCATTCTATTTATTCTTTATGACAATTTATTTTTTACCCGTAAGTAGATAAATAAGTATGGAACTGAACGGATTATCAATCATTAGGTCAAGATACGTTTCGTATTAATGAGATATTAGTTTTAGATTAGACCTGTGTATTTCCAAATGAAAAACACAATATCGTAACTTGATTATTTTGTTTTTCTGTGTTATTCAAAATCCACTCAAGTGTTAGTTAATTTGTATTGAGACACGATTATGTATTCTGCTAGTGTTAGTGGTATTTGCTTAAAAAGTCGCACATCACAGTCAACGGTTTACGATGTCATCATTCACTTGGATTCTAAATATATTTTAAGATCAATATTTTCATACTTAGTTATATATATTGAATTTTTTTCATTGGACTGATGGATTCGCCACGGAAAACAGTGTTTTTTTTTTAAATAATAGTCTAGGGATTTTGTTTGTATAATTTGTCTGTATGTCTGTAACATTATTGAATGTGGAATCGTTTTATATAATGCAGAAGTAGTTCAACTATCGGCACATGAGGCGTTCCGGTGTCGACTCGTGGTATTACTCGTAGGTATCTTAAACTTCAGTGCGTTATCTACACTCATTATTCGGAGATAATTTTTTTTATCATTAAACTATTGGGACTCAATGAAGGAAACTAATAACGAATGTTGCAATTTTAACAAAATTATTGTGTATTTAGTTCACATGTAAAGGCAATAAATGATTGGCATTTGATTATGTGTTTAATTTCTCCCAACTCTTTGGAATTACTTGTATCTATTTAAGAAAGGTGTCTGTATATATATACCCATGTTTTTACATATACACCAACATATGTACATACATCCATACATATGTACATAATACATACATATACACGTGCACCTTTGATATCATTGGTCTTGGTATGAATATTTATGCATTAAGAATGTAACAAATGTTTTTAAAAGATACCAGCTGACAATGTGCGCAGTTTTATGGACATCGCTGACAAATTTTCATTATTAAAAGAGCTTAGAAAATCTATTATATTAAAGCATTATTTCACTTACAGTGCTGCGAGAAATGACACATAGTGGTATTGCTACCTATTAATGACAATGTAGTGTAGAAAGGAATACATTTTGCTAACTGAATGCTGACTCTAAGATTTTTGTAACCTATTGAAACTTTCCTGTATGAAACAAAGAATGACACATCTCTCTTCGTCTCAAATATTAATGCCCGATAAAAATAACAAAAAAATCAAACAATTGACACTTAACACAATTTTTTTTAAATGAAACTCAGTAGCGGTATTTTTTAACATTTTTTTACTAAGTTTTGATACCACTTCAGTGACAATATGGCATTGCTATGAGACATGAATTTAACATTAAGTTAGCCTAGTATTTTGGGCTGAAGCTCGCACGCCGGTGGTGAAGGCTTCAAACTCGACTCGCAGCTCTCACCTTATAAAGGGTAAGTGCCTTTTTAAATCGTTTGATATTATGAACATGTTATGTTTTATTGGGATTCAGTTAATTGAGTAAGATTTCTGAGAGACTTTGTTTATTCAGGTCATTAACAAAAAGGTCGTTTCACATTACACGTAGATATATGAAGTGACAAAAAACACGAGACAAATATAAAATCAGCAAACCAACTGGCTAAAACGAAAACTGCAAAGTGCAAGTTGCGTCAACATTTTTTAATGTATTTTTTAAATACTTAATACATTTGATAGAACGAAAGCTACAGTGAAGAGTTTTCCACCATCTCGGTTAACATGAGCAAAATCTACCGACTTGAATTAACCAGGGCGGCAGATTATGTCTTGCCCTTGTCATTCTGAGAAACTCCAAAGTTTCCATGAGTGAATAGTTAAAGAAGTTTATCACGAGGATGATCGATCACATATATTTCGTTCGAAATATTTATAATATATTTTTAATCAGTTATTATACAGTCATTTGTACATTTTTTATTATATACTTGCTTAAATTAGAGTTGTACTTCTTTGTTATTTTTATTAAAATTATTTTTTTTGTTTCCACTGACATAGCCTCTTTCACTGATAAAGCTGCCTTCTCACGGCGATCAGCGCGCGCTGGGCCGCGGTCACATTCAGTGCTTCCAATCAAAGCACCGTGAGAAGCCTCTACAAAATTCCTCCGGTCGAACCGAACACAAAATAGGACCGAGACCATAAACACAAACAAACAGCCAATCTTTTTTAATTAAACTGTCGTGTTTGAACATAATAAAGTAGTTACGGAAATTTGTCTCATAAATAAAAGCGTAGTATGTATCACGCCCAACGTAGTTCCGCCCAACATAAACATGTTCAATACTTACCCTATTAATTGGACTATTCGTTTCAAAGTTGTTATACAAACAGACGGACGCACCTGTCGCACAAACACCTGTAGTTTTATTAAACACGTGAAACCGTAAAATATGTTGATCGTCTAGACACAGGTGCCTTTCCCTCTCGCACATTATGAGATGAACAGAGATAGATAAACAAACGAGAAACTTTGTTTATAAGTTACTGTCGTATAAAATTGCAGGACAATATCCTTATTACAGCGATATCGGTTGAATATATTACTGATGGCGCTGGCTGTTTCATTATCCTTGGCAATGAAGTCCGAAAGATGTCCCGTATGTTTACAATTTTATAAGGTACATTTACAAGAGCAGAGTGCTTATCCCGCTATTTAATATGGTTTTCTAAATGTAATAGCACAATTTCTAATGAATCCCCAGTTTTTCGGTATTTTCGTCGAACGCATGACCGCCATAGATTTTTATCATTGTCATCATCAGCCTGTCTCAGCCCACTGCTGGACACCGACCACAGTTTTTGTCCATATCTCCAGAACCCTAACCGCCGCAGATACAATGATAAAATAGACCGAAATTGGTACACATGACAACAATATATATCAAACCTTGGTCTCCGACAAAACTTCCGAGCCTGGCCGGCGGTTTATTGTAAGAGGCAATTTCGAAAATGTGTGCGGGCATTATGAAATTTAATTCTCCAATGCCGTTCAGTATCAGCCAGTCTACCTCATACAAACTTTATTGGCTCCGGCCAAACCATTTGTGTCCTGCTTTCTATCATACTCTACTTAATACAGGAGAATTATATTTGTGTCAAATTTCTCTAATATACTGCTGAGAATTGTCCTTGAGTTTGCCAACACCATATTGGATGCGGGTCTCGTTTCCGAATGAGAAAGGTTAAGGCCATTGTTCATAATTAAAAAACCGTTGTTTTAAAACAACTGCTGTACACTCGTCGAAAATAAATAAATGTGCTTTAAACATTAACACTTTCAAAGCAGCGTGTTTATTTATGTCGGTGTATTTACGGGCAGGGGAGGGGCTGACGAATTTATGTTCCATTTTAATTGCGTTTTTAATTATTTCTCAACTACGCTACCGGCAAATTGAAAACGGGCCGTGGCACTGATGTTATCTCACAACCTATAACGGAGCGATATAAGTTTAACGATCTATCGATGATATATTTTGAACAACACGACAATGAAGGACTCAAGCTGTAAATACTAATGTAATTTTATAACATATTTTTACGATATATGTAGTATATCGAAGCGGTATGTGCATTATCTCTGTAACGAGTGAATGATTCAGTATTGCAAAAGATGCAGTATTTTGTAATAAAAAATATACCAAAAATTTTCAATGGAACTTTGAGCGGTGCTAGACAATGCTTACAGCCTGTTGCAAAGCAACAAAAAATATATGAACAATGAGAAGCGCAGACAAAACGGACATAAGTTTTAATTGTGTTTATAAGATTCAGTTTCATATGTACTAATATTTTGCAATTTTAAACTCAGGAGTACAAGCGGTCATAATGGTGTAGAGCCACCAGTATTGTGTTCGTAAGCTATTAAATAACACTACCGAATAGCAAACATGTTTCAAGACAACTTTGGAAGGTTTTGCTCCGAATGCCACTAAATTTTGACAACCGTACCTATCACCTAGACGGACAGTGGAAGCCTTGACTCATCCATCAAAACGGTGTGATCTTGCCGGTTGAGAAGTTGAACAGCAATTCGTTGTTGAGAATTACTTTGCACTGTACTGTATTTGTTTGTAAATAATTATATTTTTACTTTATTTATTCGTATATTTTCCGGTAGTTCTGCGAAATGCAGCAGGCGTTGAAACAAATAAATCCAGACTTGGATCCCAAGTCTGGATTTATTTGTTTATACATATATTTTCATATACGCTAGACTATGGCCTTAATCCTCTCAATATGAGAGGAGACCCGTATTTCAACAGTGGAATGATAAATGGATATTATACGATAGTAAAGATTTAGTTTGATTACTAGATTGCAGCGGTTTTGTTGACTATGTATTTATTCCTTTTCGGACAGACGCCTACTGATGTCACCGGCGTGTTTAATAACAGATTTAATCATATACGTCAAATGTTACTATAAGTACAGTTGGATTGATCTTATTAATCTCCAATTCAGTTTTTCTAAATAAAAATTGATGTTGCGCGGTGATAAATCGCTTGTAAAACCGCACCGTCAATTATTAGTGATCTATGCGTTTCGTTTTTTCATCATTCCCGCAAATTATTCCTATTTTAATATGTAAATTAAGCCTAAATAGCTGGTCGAAGAAGGCTTAAAATATTCTGACATCTTAATACCGAATTAATTGCGTTAGGACGTACTAATAAATCTACAGTCGTTATGAGACTAGTTTGCTCAGACTACGATTTTGTTTATCTTCAGCGGGGAAACTATGCACGACATTCACGCTAATTTCACCTCACCTGCATTCATATTAAAGTTCATTTATGAATGCGTTTTGTTAGTTCTGACGTCCTTTAATCGTTCGATTAGATTTTACTAGCTCACGCCCATTGATATACACGAAAGATAAAACTTGACTTAATGAAGTATTTTTATACTGAACAATTTTTTTTCACAGCGTTAACTGACCGTGAGTGCGAGAACAGAAGCGTTTGGAGTAGGCCTTTCAATAAAGATTTCCAATATTTCTTGTATATATCTGCGACTTATTGGAAATTCCGGAGAATGAGGAAAATGCCTTATTTGAAGTCTTTAAGAAACAAATCACCGAACGTTTTTTCACGATGAAATTGTATATTACTATTATATTCTATATAATTGTTTATCGTTAATATTATGTGTCTGTTAAGTCACTTTTAATATAAACGATAAATTCAAAAAATTTTGCTTATGAAGTTGATATGATTTAGACGTATCTTACGTAGAAACAATTTCAGTAAATTTTGATATTTCACTATTATTGCACCTATATATGTAGTTATTGTGGCTAATGATATTATTAACTTTAAGACATACATATAGAATATTTAAATGGTCCTTAAGTATAGTTCAGGATATATTATTATAAAAATCGATGATTGAATATTTGCTCTTTATTACTTTCAACAGTTATTAAGACTATCGTAGAATGTAAAAATATTGTATGTATTTAGGTAAAATATTAATTTTATTAAATTACTACACTCCTCTGCCTATTTCTTCGGGCATTACAAGCGTGATGTTATGATGTTACGTTTAATGTTATAATATTTTTTTATTAAATAAAAGATTTTTGTAGCACCAACTACTCCAAGGTTGCCGCTGTCCAACTATCGCTTCGTTACAATTAACCCAGCAATGGAGTTAGAAAAATGGCTGCGAACAGAGTCAGACAAACGAGGAATTAATATCGGATGTTCCATTTTCTATCAAGTTGCCACTTCCCACTTTGTACAAAACGCGGCCCTTTAACAATTATGCATCAAGATAACCTCTTTGTTTACTTAACAGTGCTTTTAAGTACTAATTTTCTCACAACAATAAGCTGTAACGAATAAATTTCCGAAATAAATGTAATTAGAGACCAGTAGATAATGCTCTTTGTAATTTAATATTAGATTAACAATAAAAATTTAATAAGTAAATACATTACCATGCGTCTTAATAATGTAATATTTGCCGTAAATGAAAAAAATGTTAAAAATAATACATGTCTAAAACCACATGATAACCAACATAGTTATAAAAACGAAAATCAATGCTCTTAGCCTACTCCCTCAGGGACCTGCCGTGTCACGTCACGTCACGTCACGTCATCAGCCTATCTCTGTCCACTGCTGGACATAGGCCTTTCCCAATGAGCGCCATCGCGCCCTGTCTTCGGCTTGTCGCATCCAGCATCTGCCTGCAGCCTTTCGCAGATCGTCCTCCCAC
>DWJK01000540.1:0-21533 GCA_018248815.1 Croniades pieria auraria
GCGTGCCATTGGAGAGGCCTATGTCCAGCAGTGGACGGGAGCAGGCTGATGATGATGATGATGATGATGATGATGATACATTTTGAAAAATACCGTTTCATTACAATAATTGAATAACCTGGAAACAAAATAATCTAAATCAGGCCTCCCGTAGTCGGCCCCATTAAAAATAATACACGCCGAATTATAAAAGTTACCTTGTCACTTTTCATAAAATGAAATAATAATTAATTGAACTAAAACCCTTACTAATAAAAAGGCAGATGTATATTAAAATCGCAATGTTTCAGTAACACATTTTAATAAAGAGAATGATACGTATACACTGCAATAAGACGACGACGCACGAGGTGCTTTCATTTACATCATGAGTAGACATCGTTTTATTTAATTCTACATAACATCAGTAAACAGGTATTTTTTTCCAGTCGCAACATCACGCCTATAATCCCCGAAGGGATAGGCAAAGGAGTGTAGTACACTCCCACGTTTCACCAGTTACGTTTAAGTCCCACGGAATAGATGGTGAGCCTATTGCCATCCCGAAAAACGTACGTGAGTTAAGCCGGTACATTTTTAATCAAACTTAAACACTGTTAAAGTATGTACATTTATTTATATGTATTTAAAGTATATATTATCCAGAACTCTAAGAAATATTTAATCCCACCAATATCATTGCGTGAATGTACGTAGCCAATCTCAGAAGGTCTTAAGGCTTTTACTGTTAAAAAACTATCAGATCCAATACACCTGGTTAAAATTGTGTAGCTTGATACTGGGCTTTTATATTTTAAAGTATTTTAAAATTGAGAAGCTTGTCTCTAAGCTTCCTAATTTTAATTTAGTGCTAACTACGCACTTGTGAATGCCTAACTCTACAATCTCTATGTCTTGGTCAAAAAGCCTGGGTTGATCATTTCGTAGAGACTCTTCTACGGATTCATTCAGAGATTTTAAAAAAATGAACTTGGGCAATTAAATCCTCCAAGCAATATTTGACTACTAAGATTTATGGTTTTGTAGAATTAGGACTTTATTAGAATCTTCTTCTACATTAGATCGTGTAAACCTAGCTCTACGTATTTTTAATGTCTTTTAATAATTTCCATGTCTAGTTTCGTAAATAAATGATGATGATACAATCTTGAGACGCTACGTAATCAACAGAGAGAGATGAGCTTTGATTTGTTGCATCGACTCTTTTATATCCCAAACAATTGATAAGACACACACAAAAGTAAAGTATGGATATGTGAGCGAATTTTTTTATTTTTTTATTTATGTACACACAGTAAAAACAAAGGAACATACACAAGAACAGTTTCTGTTTTTTTTTTAAATTGTGAATGTTGCCAATTACGAGACGAGGGTAGATATCACTATATACTCGTATATATTAGATGTATATGTTAATATTTAAAACCGCAACTGCACACTGCTATCACTAATACTTAGCCCTGCAATTGATGTTTATCTATTTCAGCTCCAGTACTTTTAGTACGTACAATAACTCAGCTGGCTCGTTGATCGAATTGTTGCAAGCGCGACTGCTAATCCAGAGGTTGTGGATTCGATCCCCGGGTCGGGTACGCAGGGGATCGGAGTCTGGATTTGTGCCCGGTATATGAGAATGATCTCAACCCCTATTCCATGATAGAAGGTTTACCTAACTGGTTAAACGTGGGATTGTACCACACACCACTGTATATGTCATCCGAGAAATGCAGGCGTGATGTCATTTAATTTCGTCGAAAAAAAAGGTTTAAACCGAACTTCTTAACATACTCTACTCAAAATAAATAATAATTCGAAGCTCATTAAAATCTAAATTATAGGAAGGCATTTAATAGCTTACAGGCCGACTTAATAAGATTTAAAGCTTCATGAACGATGCGGGATCCGAGACCGTCTTTAATGGCATGTTGAAATCGTGAAGTGAAATTACCGGTTTAAAATAAAAATGGAGTTAAATGGCGGAATTCCAGACTATCATTAATGAAATCAAACATAATAACATATATGTGGTTCTCCGAAGTCGTAGGCAGAATGTAATACTCCGTTTTTTCATCTGTTATGTCGAACATGTCATGTAATAGGGGGTGAAGCGTTTGCCAAACAACGGGGACAATTCCAGACCAGCTTCGACCATTCCAGCTACTAATGAAAATTACGTAAATGCGTCTAAAATATGTCAGTGGTTGAATGCGAAGAGCTGGAAATCGAGCTTAGTGACATGCTATTGAAGAGGCCTATGTCCAGCAGTGGACGGCAGCAGGCTGATGATAATTTAAAATATAACTTAATGAGGAAAGAGTTGCATATTGTAACGATAAAGCCTAAAGGCTTTAATGATAATGAAACTCAAAACTTCCTATATGTGGGTATAGAATGCTCTACCGGCAGTATAGGAAGAGATTTACGAGGCGACGTCAGGAGTCTTATGGAATTGCACCTTCACTGAAAATACGATCGGTAATATGAGAAATAGTGTCGTAAATTATTATAATTTAAAGCATATTGGCGTCACAAATGTACTATAGATCTTATCCCATAATTCCTGGTTTTAATATGGCTATGCTGGCTTTAATATACACAACTATACAAACGTTTTCTGTAAAATTCTAAATTCAAAATTTTAAATTCTAAACATGTGACGTTTTGTACACTGTGAGAAAAAAAAAATTTCAACCATAAACCTAAACATAAAAATGCTGTTGCGAATTTAGTGTTTTGTAATTTGCGGTTTTTTTTTGGTTTGGTTTTCCGGGAAAAATAAAAATAAATTTATCACGACATAACATTCTTTATTAAGCACTGATAATGATCTTTTGTAGGTCGTGAATTTCAGGATACCGAAAATGTTTTCATACATATTATATAAGGAGGGAAGGTTGAAAGACTGACGAAAGAGATATGCAATGCGAATATTGATAGATACAAGAGTCGATACATTTTAATGCTTACCTATATTGAACGAATACATGAAATAGTTCTGATGAGGAATTCAGATGATTCCGTTCCCAACGAGCGTGTATAAGGAGAGTATTAATGAGACAGAATCACGTCAAGTTTGTAAAGACAGTCGCATATAGAACTCGGTGCTCTCTACCTACCCTGTAAGAGACCTGGCGTTATTATATAATAATAATACAGAACAAATTAGGAAAAAAAAACCAACTTGATATGCCTTAACAATTTAAATGCTAAAAAAACCCCATTTGTCAGGAAACCTAAGTTCCAAGGAACCACACTGACCTTTTTACACTATACTCGTAGCTCCCCTTCAAAGCCGGCAAAGCATTGGCCACTCTTCGGGTGTTGCAAGTGTCCATAGATGACCACTTACTAGCAGGTGGCCCGTCTGCTTTTTTGCTAGGCTATATATATATATATAAAAAAATATGCATATTTTATAACCAAAAGTGCAGAAAGTACTACTTAAAGAAAGTAATACTTACAGAAAGTAATACTTGCCGAAAGTAATACTTAACCGTAAAGAGTGTCTTAATATAATTTATGTTAAATGAATGTTATACGGTATTATTTATTCTTAAAAACCCGTGGTACGTAATATATACAGCGATTCAAAATATTGTGTCATAGTTCCAACTATTTTAAATTTCTCTATTCCATATTTATTGACGTTAAATGTAAATTTCGTTTTTAAATACGACGAATTAATCTAATTTAAATACACGTTTCTGTCGTCTTACATTGACTCCGCTGACCTTTACAGCTTTCATCAGTCTATCGCAGTCCACGGCTGGACAAGGCCTCCCCCAATGAGCGCCATCGCGCTCTGTACAGCTTTACCACTCATAAATTTAAAGCTTTTACCAGATGTAAAGCTCGACCAGATATCGGTATCTAAAGTGAGCCGTGGGTTCGATGTAAAGTTGGGGCAAGATATAAAGTTGGGACAAGGTAGGAAAGGCAGAATAAAAGTTTAATATTTCGGTTTTGGTAAAAGTTTATAATTTTCGAATCAAAATAAAGATACGGCAAACATATTTTAGATTATGAACTTAATCAAAAAAGGGTGCTGGCAGTTACTTCGCACAGATGCTCAGACTTATAATTCAGCGAGGTAATGTTGCCAGTGTTTTGGGAACCATGCCTCACAAGGACATTTTAGATAATCTTTTTTTGTCAATATTCTTTTTTTTCTGTAATATTATTATAATTACTACAGTTATGTATATTCACTAAATCAAAACGCCAAACAGTTTTCATAGACCACTCGTCACTCGTTACGCGGGTTGAGTTTTTTGAGAAGTTTCTTTTCGTTATTTTTTGGTTAATCTTTAAATATAGATATAATAAGTTATATGAACTATTATGGAGAATCAACCCGTTTGCCTAGACTTCACATATGTATTTAATGAATGCACACAATAAAATTTCTTAAACTGTCATATGTCACTGTCATAATTCGGTTAATCAGCACAAAACCAGCAACAATTACACATAAAAAAACCACAGAGAAGTAACCACCTAATTATTAGTTATAACCGACTTCTGCGAGGTTTCCGTGATAATTTCGCAAAAATTAATGCGCAAATACGCAAACGCGACTATAGATATGATTTATTGTGATACAAAGCAATTGTATTTTTTTATACTCGCCATTTTATGAGCCAGATACATAGATGTATGCTAATGAAGTATCTCATTCATGTGACTATTCATGTGTTTAAGTATATATCTGTAGTGTGATAACATGTTCTGGTTTTTTTTATGTTTGTGTGACCATTTACTAGTACGGGAAGTTTTAAGTGTTGTAATGTGCCAAATCGCAGTGTAACCGGATTTGTTTTTGTGTACGAAATATATTAACCACTAGTATCACTTCAATTTTGATTTGACAGCTTAATGTCTATTAAAATGTTAAAAAAATAATCATTTATATTTAATAGTGTAAAGAAACGTAACATCACACCTGTAATCACCGAAAGGGTAGGCAGAGGAGTGTGGTACACTCCCACGTTTCACCAGTTACGTTTAAGTCCCATGGATAGGTCGTGAGCTATTGCCATGTTTAATAGTGCAATTAATGTAAAAGGCACGTCAAGTCTGTTAGATACTCGATGCTCTTTGCCAACTCGTAACGGACCTGCCGTGACGTTATGATAAATTATAAAAATAGTTCATTTTATTAGATGCTCGTAATTTATCAAAACGGATATATGCCGCATACGTGTATGGAACTCGTCATTATAATTTTCCACGAACATAAAATACGAATAGCTGTTTGAAGAAATGTAAATGTCAATTTAATTCAAATAAAGCAATTATGTTTAATTATGTATCCAAAATTACATCAATGCGATAACGTCCCTAGACGAGAACACTTGCAATAACATTAACGTGCTTACCTACTGTAAAAAACTTACTTTCCAAAATAAATTTTCAAGCTAATGACATATTGTGTTGTATTCGAAATCAACGCAATATTGCATGAGCTAAGCGTGCGATTGGTATTAATTTCGCGGTAATTATTAAACTGTGGGAATACGTAATCGCATGCCGGTAAATGTCACAGATAAAGTGATAAATTTCGCTGTAAGTAATGACATTAGCAATTTTCAATTATTAAAAATAAAGCGTTCTTTATTTTAACGGTTTTTCGTACATCAGTTTTCATGTATTCGGTGTAAAAACTGATTTATACATTGTCTCGCACGGCGCATATTGACGGTTGAAGCTAACATAAATGTGGCGTCAGGCTCACGTGTTTTAATGAAAAGGCTAATTATTGTTAACCATGGGGACCTAAGGCGAATTACTAGATTTCATTCACTTTAAGCAACGTTATGGAGAGCTCTACTTTTCACAGATCTTCTCACGATTGATGTAAAATAGTTTTGTAAAATAAGAGAGAGTTCGAGACTGAAAACTAAACAACCACAACTATTAGGACCTAAAACAGTAATTACTTGTAACGTATGATGATGCAAAGACCCTAAAAATATATGTTCTAAACAGAAGAATTATTGAACATCCCCGTAACATTTTCTTCAGCTGCTTTTTTAAAGATCCCAAAACACTTTCATTTGCCGATTCATTAGGCCATAATGCGTAATGACAACAATTAGTTGGGTAATCATCTCGTCGCGAGGAATGTGACGTGGCGTAGGAAACCAGAAAAGCAGTAGCACTCCCCGCGCAATCAGTCCAAGCCGAGTTTCACCCGGAGTATTCACGCTGTTACTTTTACAACGCGCGGCCGCACACGAACAACGCTCTGTTTCCCTAAGTCTCATTGTCTCCGTAACACGTTGTTAATGGAAAACTTTGACTTTCCACACGTAGACGTCAAGTGTCACCTTTGAGAGCATCCACCTCCGCGGTATATTCGCGATATTTTTTTTCGCACTTAACACAATTTTAAATCTTTATTTTTTATAGAATTTCTTATTCAGTGTTACCGGTAACAAAAATTAAATTATCGATATTTTAACAGATATAATTTACGTGTTATAACTATACTTAAACTAACTCGATAGTGTCTCAGGGTATATAACATTCAAGCTTGCCAGCTTGGCATTTTATTACTCTGACGAGATAGATGACCATAAAACTATTTTTAGTCGATAATGGTGAATAACATCTTTAATGCATTTTTATAGTTGGAAAAAACTGTCTTTTCCCACTCGTTTGTCTTATAATGAACGAAATATAAACGCACATCAAGAATTGAAATCTCAATAGTTACACTGTACTGTTTACAATACAATGGATCGCAGGCGTGCTTTTATGAATAAATGAATATAATCATATTACTCTGGCACGATTAATACGCCTCAAACGAAGACTGGTTGACTGGTTCCAATGTATGCTTGCTCACAAAGGGACAGGTGATAGACTAGACACTAGATAAAAACTACAACTGTCTGTGGTAGTTCATTCTTGAGTAAATAGGTAAGGTACTATAAAAAAAGCTACAGCTAGCTTTAAAATTACGTGTTTAAAATATTTCGATACTTTGAACAGATCCGAGCAGATACGAGCCGAAAGCTTTTAACGAGTCATATATAATTAAATCAGAGTATAAATTACCTAACCTCAACCGGTTATACCAATCTAAAATTTTAAAAAAACAAAGAACCCTTTTTGTATCGTTTAAAATTGATCACGAAAATTCGAGCAACGAAAAATAAAAAACCTTGCTGACCGTAAAAATATTGTACAAAAAAACAACGATACATATTTATACAACAAGAACGACAGTTAAGTTAATAAATCAGACAATGAACAGGTACAGGTTGAGTCGTTCTCGATGTTTTGGGATCGATTTAGTTGAAAGATAACATTGCACGATACCGTTGGAGATATCGTTCGTTCACGAGAGTCGTCGTCGGCGCGCCCCGAGTTCTCTCAGAAGTCCTCACCGTTAGTTTAGCACCAAATCTGCCTACAATACGCTATGTACGTACTTTGATTCGGATAATAAGTTTAAAGTCACGATCCAGTTCCTCGGGCGGTCCACGTAATCTCTTCTAAATAAAAAGCTCCTTGTACGGCTATAGCGAACGGTTTAAAGTTCCTCGTATTCCGATTAACTTTGATTTATTATTTTGTCTCTGTAATGGCGGCAATACCAAAAATGGAACATTTATGTCACTTTTTAAAAAAATTGCGAATATATGCACTTAACGGAACATTCAATGAATTCTTTTTTCAAAAAAAAGGTTGATACGACATTGGAGACCAATGAGGGAGTCAAATACATAATTATAAAAAGCCCTGAATTATTTTGCTTAAAAAACAAGTAAACATTCATTATATTTGCGGTCCTCAGAATATGTTACCATAGTTCTAGCCCTAATGACATCATTTAAAACTACCTTATAGACCCCTTAACATTACTATTGAAGCAGTGGAATTGTGGCATACGTTATTGAAAACCTTTAGATACGGAAACACGTTCGGAAAACGTGAATAAAGTCACCATAACAATATGATTTAAAAAGATATTAGAAAATAGATTCTAATAGAGGATATTATCAGAATAAGATACATATATCAACTATAACAGTTCAACGTCCTTAGCACTGTAAATAGATTTTCTTACACATTTATGTATTTCCAGTCACTCAAGTCGCATATTAGCGTCAAAGCTGTGATACAACCGCATGACCGATTGGATCCACGACCGCGTCAGAACGTCCACCGCAGACCGTTGCGGCTATCAAATTAAGCAATGCACTCGCTCCTTATCCAGTTATCATCTTAAAAATTGTTGGAAAAAACTTATACCTAAAAGTTCAATCACACTATAACAAATTATAGAATACAACACAAAAAAGATACCTAATACATTTTTGTATCGCCGGTTTATAGGAAACTTCGTTCAAGTCTTTTCGTCACACATACCACAAAGCTGAAAGACAAAAGTCTTTAATGAGTGCGTCCTTCCTATCATGACCTACAGAGGGGGTGGACGGGAGTAGGCTGATGATGATGATGATGATGATCGCCGGTTTAGTTATTTTAAATCGAACTTGTCCCTTTATTAAATGAACCGTAGGGAATACATTCAAAAGTTTGATGTAACTGTGAACATTTTTACATTTACTTATAGCTTTGTAGTGTATTGTAGGGAATAAGTTAATTATTATGATTTAATTCCCAATAGCGGTAGAAATATAGAGAACCTCATTCTATTAATTAAAAAAAATCTTTACTTTGACTTTTGGGAATACATACAAAAGTACGAGACGATTGTGGAAATAAATTAAAACATCCGTATTAAGGGAGCTTGTGTGTGCTTACCTATACTATAACTTTGTTATTATATTATAGGGAATACACACAAAAGTATGAGGTAACGGTACACATAAAAGTATGAGAGGTCTCCTTCAAAGTCAGCGACATTTTGGCCACTCTTGTGGTGTTGCAAATGTCCATAGGCGACGGTGACCAATTAACATCAAGTAGCCCATTTGCCCGTTAGCCGAGCTATATATAGAAAAAAGCCACATAAAATAAAATATCCTTATTACGGCTGTTGATTATTCTATAGCCTTGTTAAGTTTTATAACCAATATGTAGGATGTAAGATGCAATTTAAACGTAAGCAATGCCAAATGCGGATGGAAATAAATATGTTCGTTGCCTCAGCCGTGTCCCAACGAACGGCAAACAGAACTATAAAGAAGCTGTAAGCTACATCCGCCATGTCAACTTTTAAATAAAAAATAACTGTCAAGTACCCGTTGGCTCTTGCCTTCTTGCATAAATTTAATTGTTCGAAGATGTCAGGAAAGTTGACATATTCTTGTTTTGATCGTAATTTCTGTTTATTTCGTAACTCGTGACAACATAGATTTGCTCTCAATGTACATAGCTACATATGCGTAATTTATACATACATATATTATGTAGATATACAATATGTAGTGATCACTATAAATCCCTCTGACTGTTGCATCGAGGGTTTTGAGTGCAGGTAATAAACACGAACATTCTGAGCTCATGAGGAAGGACCTCGTACAGGTCCGAAACTAGTCGGACGATCCCAAAAAACGTACGTCTGTTAAGCCGATATATTTCTAATCATATGAACATATTGTTCTGTGTCTGGACGTAAAATTGTCTTGATTTTTATTACATCTTATTATATAGATCATTGTATATTATTTTATCATCTTAATATGTACACCATAAGACCTTCAAGTCTGGTCATCAATGGACAGGCTTGCTTTGGTTAGGATCTGTGTTAAAATGTTATTATTATTATTATATTCAGGAACATACATGTAATGTAAATGCATATATTTTACTTATATATCTTTTAAATAGTACCCTTGTTACATCGAACATTTTAGATTAGTAGCCGTTTTAAATTTAGTGTCTAGTATTTTTATAACGCTCAAAGTTTAATATCTACCTAATGTCAATTCATTATAAATCAGAAACTATGATCGTATGTGTATTTTTATCTGCAAAATATTTCAATTTCTTTAAGATCTACGCTATAAAGAACACTTTCGTATAGAATTGCAATACGCATGATATTGTCTATTTCATCCTTTTGACCTAAAATAAAACAACAAAGAATACAAAATCGGCAAAGTTAGGGTGCCTAGAGGTGCAAGGCGACGGGTAAACCGGTTTGACCGGGAGATTCTTTGTTTGGTTATCGCGGAGTCGAGACGACGCTGCTCGTAGCGGATATCTCGCCGCCGGACTGACGGCACATTTGTCACTTGCAGAGATAGCGAGGCGAGCGCGGATGTGTCTGCGGAGACGCTCGCGCAGCTGAAGGCCGGCGCGGCCTGATGGCGATAGCAGTGCACACCCTACTCTTCACTGCGGTGCTGGCCACGCTGACGGAGGCCGACGCGGCGCGCTTCGGCGACCGCATCGCCCCGCGCGTGCCGGCACCTTACGCACCGCGCAGCGCTCCAGCCGCGCACCACTACACCGAAAGCGATTACGAGGATACGTACGAACAGGATTACGACGATCCTATACATCCGGTTGAAGAAGCGCAACCTGAGAGAGAGCCGCCCCCGCGCCGGCCCGCTCGAACTGAGGCACATCGACTTGAAATGAGCACAGAGTATTTTGTAATACCAAAAAGAACGCCACCTTCTACTTCCCCGAAGCCACCGAGACCCACACTATCGTCCCCCAGGCCTGCTAATACAACAATACCTAACACACTTACGTCGCATACCCTGGATGCATTGAGACCAGAATCTTGGGCAGTTCCAATATTATCACTAGCCTGTGTGAGCATGGTGACTTTTGGTGGTTTCGAGGCCTTCGTCGTATGGGGCGCAAGACGTAAAGCTCCAAGTCAACGTCATCTTTTACTGGGACAAACTCTACTATTTGGGTTATTTTCTTGCGCCGCGACAGCAGCGCTATTCGCGGCTACTCCGAATACGTTCACTTGTGGAGCGGTACGGTTCGGCACCGGCGTGGCGTATGTAATCGTATTCGCATCCTTACTAGTGAAATGTGTCTTTTTGTTAAGTTTAAACGGTGGTGTGTACCTGCCGGCGGCGTATCAAGGACTTCTATTGTTTTTTGCCGTAATGATACAAGTGGCTATCGGTGCGCAATGGCTCGGAGGCTCGCCGCCACGTGTTTTAGCCGGTGGAGGAAGATGTGACTCTTCATTGTCAGACTTGCTATTATCCTTGTGTTACGCCGCATTTCTGATAGCGGTGGTTTGTGGTGTAGCATTAAGATCACGTGGTATCCGTGATAATTATAGGGAAGCGACACACATCGCTGGAGCTGGCGGCGCAACCGCTGCTGTGTGGATTTGCTGGATAGCAGCTGCTTTAGGCGCGCCCGAACAGCATCGGGACGCTTGCGTCGCGGCCGGGCTTCTGGGCACATGCGCAGTAGTTTTCGCGCTTATGTTTGCACCGAAAGGTCGGCGCCTAGCTGCGTTGGGCCGAGAAGGCCGTTGGGACGCGGATCGCGATGAGGGCCTCAGTTCACTGGGGGCTACCGGTTCTGGGTATTCGCCTTCCTTCTTCCACTTTAAGCCGGTCAAATACGGCATGGTGTCGGCCGCGGCGCCGTTGCCCGCTCCACCGCCAATGCTAGATAGAAAGGAGCCACCTTCTCAGCCAGCCGGTTAGTTAAGTATCTAAAGTGCGCTAATAAGTAAGACTAGCGCTTTGGTGCACCACGATTTGATCGCATTCACCCGATTATGTTTGCAGATCCCTACGGCGCGCTGTTCGCAAGCTCACCTCACTCACACGCACGCCCCCTCTACTCTCCGCCGCACTATCCCATGCACCCTCTAACGCACTTCCACTACAACTATCCAACATACCATTACCTTCTACCACCAGGTAATAATTGTCATGCACATACTTATACGCTTGCCTCGAACAATAGTTATTAAAATTACCCATAACTTTTCATGAACAATATAACTAAACTTAATTGTTATTTTATCTAATTAAAAATAATACTAGCCAATAACCGATACATAAAATGCAAACAATTGATTTTTCTGAACTGCATTTATAATTTATTAGTTGTAAAACAAGTTTTTAAAGGCATGTTATTTGTCCCGCTCTGTTAACTTCGTTCGCGAGAAAACAATTCTTTTGTTATGAGAGTAGAAAGGGGTGTAAAAACTTATTTAGGGACAAATAGCCTCTGCTTTTCTATCTTACAATTTTGTATTATTTCCGTAATAAACTGCATTAAAAAGATTTCAACGCCGAACGCAACTTTTTAAAACTATAATGTTAAGTAATATATATTTTTTCCAACGTATGCTAATTATCTATGTATTTTCATAAATGTCATATGGAACTATTTGTACAGGCGTGGTGATGCGGCCGGAGGAGGCCAGCGTGTACACGAGCGTGGAGCCCACCTTCAGCAGCAACCCCAACGTCTACTTCCAACGCACGGAACCGTTGCACGTCGGCATGATGTACTGAGCCCTGACAAACCAGCGTTCCAACGCGAACAGTGAGATTTGACAGTGCAACCGCTAGTCGTCACCGCGAGCCTAGTGCCATATCAGAGGACACCGTACAAGCTCCTGCTACTAAACCAGTAGGGCCATCACCCTGATAGGACTCTAGGCTGAAACGCTTTTCAAACGCCGCCTGTAATTTTAAACCACATCAGTCGGTCAAATTCGTTTAAATTGACAGTGACAGCAAGCGGCATATTGAACAGTGTATTATATTACCGGCCGCCTAAAGCAACCGATTTATACAATATTCAGAAAGAATTAATTGTATAATTCATGTATCTATTTACTGTCTCATTTCATGTCATATGTAGTTTTTTTTTAAATTGATTATTCTTTTTTTACATGATATGTTGAGTGTGTATTGTTTTTAAAAACGTTTGGTGTCTTTGTTATGTTCCTATTCAAATTTACGTCAAAAAATCTATTCAGAAATGTATTTACTTTGTTTTAATATCATAGAACAAAATGTTTGGATAAATAAACAACTTCAAGTACTTTTTTAATAAAAATTTGAATTTAATATCCCTAATAATGATAATTTAAAACGAATAAGGCTGTTTGTGATTTAACATTGTACTCGACCCACCCTTAGTAATTTGGACATACACCATTAGAGACTATTAGTTATTATTACTATTAGTTAAGGGATACTATTGAATGTAAGATCTACTTATAATAGTTGTAAATAAAGACAAAATCTGTTTCTAAATGTTTTATTGCTTATCATGTAAAATTATTCTAGCAGCAAAATCTTCATGACTGAAGCGCACATTTTAATATCTTATGAACTCCATGGTGCAACAAATTCTCAAGAAACATATACACTCCACATCACATTCACACCGCATCACACATTTACTTGGTTCCTGTGGAGAGAAGGGCCAAGAATGCTGAGGCAACTGTAATAGATACGATGTAATTGCTGTAAAATAACAGTTAAGGAAAATATAAATAGGTGGTTTCTAATATGTTGATGAAAAATCAAGGTTAAATATTACTTTTGTAACTAAATGATCATTTTAAAAAGTTTGGGTAACCAAAATCACTTTTAAGTGCATGTTTAATTTAAATCCTATACAAAGGTTACTGTAATCAACTGAACAAAACATTACGTACACTTAAATTCAACACTTATAATAATAAGAACCTGTCTGCAGCTCATAAACTGGATTATTCTCCAACCCCTTTTCATACAGACTTCATTTGAAGATGTAAATTTTGCAGAAAGATTGAGCTGAACAGTTATATCATCGGCCATTCTAACATATACAATTATCACTATAAATTTCCATTCGAAGTATGTTTGTAAAAACAAACATGTAACATCACACCTGTAATCACTGAAGCGGTAGGCAGAGAAGAGTAGTACACTCCCATATTTCACCAGTTACATTTAAATCCCATGAAATAGGTGGTGAACCTATCACCATATACTGGGCACTGATCCAGACTCCTGAGTTACTACCAGAAATTCTATATTAAAAAAATCCTGTAGCACCCAACCCGGGATTTGAACGCAGGACATCTCTATTGGTAGTCCCGTTTGCGACCGCTCAACCAATGAGGCAGTCAAAGTATGTTTGTATAGTCGGCCAATTAAATCATGTTACTGACCCCAAGTTTTTGACACGGTTTAAAGTGTTGTAAATAAACAACACTTCTGTTTAACACATACAAAACATTCTAGTTTAAACCATCACTATCAAATATTGAACTTTTGCTATAAATGTTCCCATATGTGTAGAACAACAAAATCCATTCTATAAGACAATTTCCTTTTAAATTGAGTGTTTTTGAAAAGGATACACGGTAGGTGTGAAAGACCGCAAGATGTAGAAACTGCTGAGGATTACAATGGCCAAAAACAAGGCATTGTTGTAGAAGATAGAGAAGGTGGTCGCTTCATAATCTGCCACCTCGTTCTTTTTCCATAAGATTCTGTAAGCATAATAGCAGTATTAAGGATGCTTTCATTTGGAGCAATATATTAAAGGAAAATGAAGGAATATATGTATTCACAAGTCTTGTGCTTAAGCTGGTGTGCTCAAGTTGGACACAGACATCACTATAGTTAAAAACGTAACATAACACCTGTAACTCCCGAATGTGTAGGCAGAGGAGTGCAGTACACTCCCAAGTTTCGCAAGTTACATTTATGTCCTATGGAATAGGTGTTGCAACTATTGCCATACATCAGCTCACTACTAGAAATTAAAAATTAGAAACATAAAATAGTACCCGACCTGGGATTTGAACCCGGACCTCCTGATCAGCAGTTGTGATTGAGAACAATGAGTCAGCCGCTATAATGGAGGCTCTAATTACAATACAACATTGGCACTGATTGCTTTAACCAACTATCTCTAATGTCCTACTTTTATTTATATCATGTCACATACCAATTCAAGATTTACTAACTTATAGCCAATAATTTAATAAGTTTGAATATAATTATAATTTTGAACTCTGCTATGATAACTCTATATAAGAGGCAATAACAAAGTATAGTACAATATTATGCTAGGTATATGTAGAATTAATATACTAAATAAAACAATTTTTTTACCTCTCATCCTTTTCTTTCCTGCTCATCTTCTTGTCATCTGCCAGTTTTCTAGTCATCTCACGCGCGACGGCGTCCTCGCGGCGGATGGCGACGCGGTGCTTCAGATAGAACTTGGTGTTGCGGTACGCAAGCGCCAACAGCCACGTACTGACAATAGTCACCCCAGCGAACCACGCCAGCGATGTGTTCACCTCTAATGCATGCACTCGCCAGAAAAGCCCTGGAATAGAAATAAAGATATAGATTAATAAAAGAGAAGCTCAAGAAAATGTCCTATGCATCGTGTATTCGAAAAATATAACGCCATTACTGTATTATATTATGTCCCGTAAGCTGTTACATGTTAGAAATTCTATACTTTCACTTACGCGTAACACAGCTTTTATGAATTAAATAATAAATGAAAGCCTCTAAATAACATGAACTGCCAAGGAAATCTAATTACGAATTATATTTATCACTTACATATGGGAATAGCAGACACTATAAACGCATTTCCATAAAATAGTGCCGAAGATTTAGTAGACACATTCCGACTGAAATCTTGTAGTAATAATTCCTCTTCTTTTGTGAATGCTTTTGCTTTTCCAGACATTTTATTAGTTATTAATATTACGCACACGAGTATATTTTGCCAATGTTAGTACAGAAAGCAGGTAATCAACAGTCTACAGGAAGACGTTTTGCAGTAGAAAAAGTACAGCTAAGATGGCACCGACCACTGATAAATTTTTGAAACGTCAATTGACGTTAAGGTTACGTGTCATTTGACGTATTATGCACTCAACTCTACGTGTCAAAATGTATTGCAAACATTGAAAAATATTTTCTTAAGTAAAGGATTGTATAATTTTTTCTACCTATTAATTAAAATAGATTTAATATCCCAATGTTTTGATATAATTCTATTATGATTTAATGGTAAACGTCGGCTTCCGTTTTAACTATTATTTCAAGATTACTTATTACATCGCAAAATGTATCACACAACTAACTATACCAATATAATTACAATCACATTTTTACATTGTAAATATAATTAAAGGTTTTATAAAAAAATATGTAGTACTCTCTCAAAAATAACATTTATGTTGTATAATCGATTCACAGTATGTACATGACATAAAATGTCTGAGGCTCCGACGGTTATATCAAATATTCAAACGGACTTAATCGTGTCCCCCAGTGTCATAAATATAATTAAGTTGTTTTAAAAGAACCGGTTAATATTTATGTAACATTGAGAAGACAAATATTGCGAACATTAAAATGACTGGTGTAGAGTTTTCCATACCGCTGCAAAAAGATGACTTACTGGAGTCTCACGCCGGTCAATATCACGTTGAAGACGTTGTACAGCCGAGATTGTTGCTTTCGAAACTGGAGGGTAAGTCCTTTATAAAATTATATATACTCTCATTTAATGCTACTGTTAAATTTAAAAGTATACAAAAAATAGCCGTATTGTTCATAAATGCACTAAATCTTATTTTGCGGAGTATTTTAGAGAATCACGAAAAAATATAATGTAAATTGCAGATGCTGGTAAGGCCTACAATGCTGATGGAGTATTTTACATCTTGAAACATTTTGATTCTTACTTCTCTATAATAGTTCATGGAAACAAATTGGAATGGAACATAATAAACAAAGGTAACAAACAGTTTGTTATCAGTATTTAATAAAGTTATCGAGTACTCATAGAAGTATGTGGAACGCATTAGTAAATTATTTGTATACATAGTTCTAGGATTTAGAAAAATAATGTTGAATGTGTTATATATTGTATCATACAGTCTGTTCAAAATACAATCTGACTTTTAAATGAAAGCTGTATATACTTAGCCTTGCCATAAATATTGTTATAAAGAAAAACATTTTTTTATTGTACGTAACATTTATTAGTATTACAGTGTGTTAGTTTAATACATTAATATAAAACTGTTAAAATTTATAAAGCTTATGTGAAGTGGTGTCCACTGGCTGCAATACAGTCCTTTAAACGTTGAGGCCAGTTATCAATAGCAGCACACACTTTCTATGGGAAAATTCTTCGCTGCCAATCGTATGGATTGTTTTAGGGACTCTATATTATCAGGGCGTTTAAAGCAAGCCTTACCCTCTAAAACTGACCATAAATCATAATCCAGTGGATTAAGATCAGGACGAGATGACGGCCAGTCTTCAGCTCTGATGAAGTCCGGAACGTTCGTTTCTAACCAAAATTGGGCGGATCGAGCTTTATGACCCGGTACCGAGTCTTGCTGAAAGGACTATTCTTGGTTATTGAACATGGTGTTATTAAGGGACTTAACTACCATCTCAAGAAGTATCTTGAAACACTTGTGCCAATGTTTTGATACCTTTTTCACAAAAATGTGGCTCAGTCACTCCTTCATAGCTAACACCCCACCAAACCGTCACTGAAGTTGGATAATGCCCACGTTGTACTCTGTTAAATGAAGCTTCCCAATGAAGCTTCTTTAGAGCTTTCAGCATAAATATGGTCATTTTGTGTGTTAAATTATTGCTCAATTGTAAAAATTTTCTCATCCGTAAACAATTTTTTTCTGTGGCATCCCTTTGCATACCGCTTAAGTAGTTTTGATTTTACCACCCTATTCTTTTTTAAATTATCATTGAAGAAATGACCAGTGCGTCTCTTATAGGCTGCAAGTCCTAAGTGATCTTTAAAAATGTGTGACATGGTTCTAGGTGCTATTTCACCTCCTGTGATGAAACCTTTTGCTTTCGGACTGGATTTCTTCGAATTCTTTCCCTTACTGCTTTGTTCGTCTTTTTCGTATGAACACTACGTGGACGGCCAGATCTTTTTCTGTCACAAACAGAGGTTTCATTATACCTATCAATAGCCCGGTCCACAAACATTTCACTAATACCAACCATAATTATAGAGGATTTTCGAAATTGTATTTGGCCCATACCTACTTTATGTAATGCTAGCACTGCGATTCGGTTCCCTTTATCAGCCCACTCTATTTTAATACCACAAAATATTTTACAATATCATCATCATCATCATCATCAGCCTATCTCCTATCCTATCCTATCTTTACAATATATTGACGCGAAAATAAAAAAACACAATGAACAATCGTAAAAAAATGACATTCCAAATTCAAAAGTAATATTTTGTTTTTTAAAATTGTAACAGTATTTATTGCCAGTCTAAGTATTTACGTATTTGTAATTGTATTTGATGTGATATCAATTTTAAAACACACTGAATAAATACATTTCGTAGCTAATTATGTCAGAGACATAATTTCAGACCTTAAATGCAGTTCAAAGTGTTTCATCATCATCAGCCTATCTCAGTCCACTGCTGGACATAGGCCTCCCCCAATGAGCGTCATCGCGCCCTCTCCTCGGCTTGTCGCATCCAACATCAAAGTGTTTACACACTAACATTCATTGTAAGTTTTATTATTCTGAATTGTCCACCTTTGTTAGCAACAAAAACATATTATAAATGTAAGTGAATAAATATTATGTATGTCACCCTTTGTTTTAGGTTTTGACCATGTTGTCCAAACGGTGAAAAATTTATGCAATCACCTGGACCCAATATTGAAAGAACAAAACATTGATACAGATGTGCGAACCAAAAATCTTAATCTGCTCAAAATGGTTATGTACTTGTTCACGCAACTAATGAAGACCAAAGACACTAAACTGGCCGCTGATGTAAATTTCCACTCTTTTTGCCTCACTCTATAATGGTCTTTTATAACCCTATAGGTTTTTGAATTTACTTTTATCTCAATTGCATTTTACTTGTTATAGAATATTTGATGGATTTGACACGGGGTACTCGCAACTTACATATGGAAATTTTGTGTTAACTTAGAATATTTTTGTAAGGAATGGTGTCATATATCATCATCATCATCAGCCTATCTCAGTCCATATATTATTATTATTATCCATTTATTATTCCTATCTATGGTGTCGTATATAGGAATAATAAATTTTTATGTAACATGCTTAAGACAATCTATATATATGAAATTATAGAGAGCTGCTGTTGTGTGCACACAACTCAGAAATTACTGGATAGAATGAATTTTTTTTTACTTTTGCTTCTTAGACACAGTCCTTATATTGATTTTAAATTTTTACAATATTTTCATCTAATGAAGAGATATTAAAGTTTACATGATACTAAAATTTTAATGATATTTTAAAATTAGCAGGTGTAGTTTTGTCTTCAATATTTTTTATATCATGTTCTCTGTACATAAATTATACTATTAATATCATAAACAACATAGACAAAGTCTCTGGTATCAAATAGTTTACCAAAAAAGTGCAATAAATATCTGTGTTTAGAACTCTACAAAGTTGACATTGGGCAAGAAAGGCAAGAAGGCAGTCGACAATGAGGAGTTTTGTGGTTGGACAGATGCTGACAAGCAAGCAGCATTGATCACTCTTTACGTGCTCCTTCAACTGCCTCTATCAAGACTCTGGGATCCACCATTACCCGAAGATAACTTTGTTTCGTAAGTGTTATAAAAGTGAAAAATGTACTTGTGATGTTAACAGGTCAATATGCTATAAACACCTTGATATATTGATACACATCGCTGTCCGAACCCAAAAAAATTATTATCAGATTTCTAGTTCCCATAGTACAAGTTTAGCCTATTTCCCAAAAATGTCCCAAAATATCACCGATATTTTAGGACATTTTTGCAGACATTTTGTTGTTTTATGCTTTGTTTCCTATACATATGAATAGAAACACATTAGTATACTCATATGATATCGTGCAAGAATAGGTGCAGTGACGCAGCAGTTCAGCCCCTAATGAAGGGTTGCACTTCTGTAAAAAATTATAATAAAAACAAATTTTTTATTAATACTATATATTATATATAGCAAATTATCCAAATATTTATATTTCAGAATGGCAGCAGAGCCCTGCTACAAAGCATTAGAGGAACAAATTATTAAAAATAAAACTGTAAGAGAGATAGTATTCCAAGTACTGGGAGTACTTGTGAAGAGGTACAACCATGGTGCATCTTGCCTTATAAAATTGGTACAGGTAATGTATCTATTGTTTATTACTTTTTAATTTTATTTTTAATCAATCTCAACCCTTTTATTATTCCACTCTTAGAACACAAGTCATCTCTCAGAATGAGAGGGTTAAAGCCATAGTCTGTCGCACTTGCCCAATGCGGATTAACAGGCTGCACACGCCTTAAAAATATTTTTTAACTGCCCACTGTACAATTTTTAAAAAACTTGCAGATTCTCCAAATGTCAGAGCATGCAGTTTCACCAATATGTGCAGGTGTAGTGCAATTGACAAAAGATTTTTCTCTCAGTACATTTGGCCCCCAGATGGTAAGCATTTCTCAAATCATTCTTCAAATTAATATTAAATATGTATCATTACTTTAAAAGATTTATATATAGAGTCAAATAAATCCAATATATTGATAAATCAAAATGAATAGAATATCTTCTCCAGGTCCGAGAAATAGCAGAAGCATTGTCATTGACTGAAGAAGATAATTGTGGAACTGGTACTGAGCAGGGTGCGGCCAGGAACTGTGGAGCGTTCCTTTTAGAGCTTACCAAAGAGTTGCCCAAAGAGATGGCCAATGCCATCTCGACTCTACAACCTTACTTAGAATGTGATGAGGTTTGTATTCTCGATGGTGAAATTTTGAAGCGCAGTGGTTTATCTTGTTGAAATTATGTATAACGCTTTTTAATAATTTCGCTGGAGATCTCTCACACAGCTATACTTTCTTCTTCCAAACAAAAAATGTTATTGACATGGCAATATTTGTCTTTACACCTTAAAAATCAAAACAGAATATTTTCACCTTTCTATGTATATTCATAGACTTGCAACCAAACTTTTGCAAGTAAGTCAACTTTAAACTAATTTTTCTACCTATTTGAACACAAAAAGTTTAATAAAATCTTCCATAGTATATACTCTAGAGCTGCATCCTTCCTATTAACGTTAATTATTAAATATTGGACGAAAGTAGGCTGATGATGATGATGATGATGATGATATTATTAAATATTTATCTCATGATCATTAAAGTTGTTTATTAGATTGACCTATCTATTCGGCACATTTCAGAGCTACACCCTCCGCATCAGCGTCCTGGGCATGATGTGCGAGGTGCTGTGCGTGGAGCTATGCGGCGAGGAGCTCAGCGACAAGCAGCGTATCCAGCGTGACGACCTACTCGACGACCTGTACGATCACATGCACGACTTGTCTGCTTACGTTAGGCACAAGGTACTATATGACAAAGTACAATAAGGCTTAATATATTTTTCACCCTTAGAAAATAGTGTCAAATGTTGTATTTCAAGAGAAACGTTCTTTATAAGTTATTAATATATTTTAAGAAATCATTCATCATCATCATCATCAGCCTGCTCCCGTCCACTGCTGGACATAGGCGTCTCCAATGGCACGCCACTGAGCTCGAT
>DWJK01000541.1:0-21524 GCA_018248815.1 Croniades pieria auraria
CATGATTAAAAATGTACCGGCTTAACTCACGTATGTTTTTCGGGATGGCCCGACTAGACTGGTCTCCGTCTTGTCTCTGCTTGCAGCGTGGTCGCGCAAGCGGCGGAAGCTCATACGGAAGGACCTCGTACAGGTCAGAAACTAGTCGGGCCATCCCGAAAAACGTACGTGAGTTAAGCCGATACATTTTTAATCATACCTAACAACAATTTGGATTCAAATAACGTAGCTACTTCCAGTGATCAAAATGGCAGCGATAAAAACAATGAAATATAAATAATGAAATAAATGAACAACGAAGGCCACGGCCTGTGGCTTATTATGTGATCGTTGGAAAGTATGCGTTAATGCCATTATTTCCTATTAAATTAGTTATGTAACACATACCTGATAGTTTCCCATACTTACTACACGGGTGCAATCCATGAGGTCCAACAATAAGAACTTTCGAGAGATTCAGTTGAGTAAAATCAAGATTTAAGAATTCTGTTAGCATAAAATGAATCGGGTGAAACGAATGTAGTGGAAGGGGAATTGAGGATCCATCATCCTGAATGGTTTCTAATTCATAATTGAGATCAATGGGTGTGTCTGTGTGAGTGCGTGGGTGTAAGTGTGTGTGTTGAAATGAAAAACGATTGTTAAGGTACGCTGACACGAAATGTGGTGCAATACAACAAAGTGAGAATCTTTGCGGTCGCGGTGAGAAGAATGGCGGGAATGAAAACCACAAAGCTTCAAACAAAGTAAACCATTACGGACTGTTTCGTCTATGGCTGGTTGGAACTAGCTATTGTGTAGCTATATTTAGTTCCGAGACTAGAAAATCAAGATAATTGCATCTACCTACAGTATGGTCAACATAAACGCATAATAGTCAGCTGATCCCGCGTTTTTGCACTAGTTTCAATACTATTCTCATAGGGCCGGTGGGAGGGTGGTTTTTTAGGGCTAGTGTAAAAGAAAATGCATATTGTTCGAATGTTTATTTAGAGTCTCAACAAATTTTTACAACTTCTAAAGTACCGAACTCTCATATAAATTAAATACGTTGTATGAAGAAAATGTGTGCAAAATTCGTGCTTCTTGACCAAGTGATTTTGGTTATTATTCGAGCAATCACTCAGTTACTTAGTTGCTTTTTTTATTTAATGATATGTACATACATTTTACTGAAGAAATATTGTATTTAGTCACAACGGCTCTGAATGCAATAAGAAAAGGTTAAAATTAAGAATATCTACATAGCAACTTCCCCTCATATACTTACTCTGCTTTTTTAACACCAATACCAATTGTATACTCTATTTTATATAGACATTGTTTTTAAATATTACAGTTTTGCATATAAATGTAACATCTCGCCCGTAATCCCCGAAGTGTCAGGCAAAGAGGAGTGTAAGTGTAAGAAATTTTTACTAGAAAACCTAACCTAAAAATATCCTATATCATCCGACCCGGATTCTAACCCAGGACTTTTCGATCACCAGTCGCGCTTGAAATAACTCGACTAACGAGACAGTCAAACAGTTAATATTAAAAGTCATAAAGTGATAGTCGCCTATCTAGTAGTTAATAGCAGTTTATTTCTAAATTTAAAATAATTGTAAACAGCTTCATAAATATTCAGTAGTGTCTAATTTATGAAATTAAGTCAAAGTTACGAACTTAAAATTAAGTCAAACTTAATCACATGTCTACAATTGCATTATGTGTGTAAACTACCAAGTCCCAGCTTAACTTACATGTTAAATTTTGTTCATACTATGCCTTATCTCTGGACGGCAGAATTCCTGTTTGCTAACAAAGAACATTTCAGTTTCAAATTTCTTTTGTCTTGGACATAAAATTAAAGTAGGCTTTCTTGAGACGAACATTTTCCTAGAATCGTTTTAATTTGTTCTTGTGGCCGATTTGAATTGTAATACCGACAGCAAAAAAGGACATTTAAAAATGTAACAGGTCAGACAAAAAAAAATCTACGACAATTTATTATTGTTATTACAATTATATCATCACGCGAGGTCCCTTACGGGGTAGGCAGAGACGTGCTTCTGCTCATTCTACATTCGACACATACAACAAATGTGTTTATAACTATGTACATTACAAACATACATCCGAGCAACTGCATCTCGAGTTCCGTTACAGCATCTACATTAAGTGTTGCCAGTTACAAGATAATGTGTCCAATATAACGGGTAACACCGGCGACCATATTAGAATCAACTTGACTTACTCAGTAGAATTCGTGCCACAAAAGTCCAGAAAATGGAACGATAAATGAGCTTTTCGTAACGATTATAAATTGCTTGGAATTTATGCGGCCTTTTATGAACGTAATTAAAAAAGACTTAAGACCGGAGACAGAGACAGAGAATAAATGATTGCTTTAAAGTAGAATCCATTTTAACTAACGTGGAATGAACTGATAGTGAATTAAGATAATTAGAGAAATAATTATTAGAATTTTTATCGACATTTTTATTTATTGTTTGATTATCTGTTTTTTTTCCTGTTTTAATAAGTAGCAGTAAGCTGGTCACATCTGTCGCAGAACCGATAGCCGCTGGAGCAGACGTGTTCTGGAGTGGAGACCGTGACTTGGCAAACGTAGTGTGGGACGCCCCCCAGCTAGGTGGAGTGTTGATATACGCAAAGTGGCTGGCAGTGGTTGGATGCGAAGAGCAAAAGATCGAACTCAATGGCGTGCCATTGGAGAGGCCTATGTCCAGCAGTGGACGGGAGCAGGCTGATGATGATGATGATATTTTAATACTAAACGTTTTCTAAGTACATGTTACAGACCACTGGATAGTGAATGAATAATATTAGAATTTCGTATTATTTATCAAAAATACTTGATTCACAAACGATTTTATGTACTAATGATAAAATAGTTAATGTATTTGATATTGTATAAGTCTGACAGTTACCCGATACTAAAACCTTTTTCTCGTCGATGTCATAAAAAAAAGTAACATCACGTTTGTAATCCCCGAAGGGGTAGGCAGAGGAATGTTATTATTAAATAATTTGTTGTTAATTATGTCGATGTCATAATTTCATGGAATACATAAAAATATAAAATGAAATAAAAGAATTAATGAAGCGAGTCATTCAACCAATTTCGGAAACATCCACGATCAAATGAAAGGGCAATGAGATAGTCAGGCTATACCGGCGGAGTTAGCCGGATATAATTTAACCGGATGTAATTTAGTTACGGATAACCGTTCATCAATAACAAATCCAGGGTCGGGTGCTATTGGATTTATTTAAGTAACATTTTCTAGTAGTGACTCGGAGTCTGGATCTGTGCCCGGTGTATAGCAGTAGGCGCAATACTTATTCCATTGTGGGACGTAACCGTTACTGGTGAAACGTGCGAGTGTACTACACTCCTCTGTCTACCACTTTGGGGGTTATAGGTGTGACTTTACGTTTTAATATCTATTGACTTTTTCCTTTTACTTCAATATTTTATTTGCAATATCCAAGTAAAACTGTTAACATAAAGTGTTCATAATCTTATCCATAGTTTTAGGAAGAAATTTTGTTTTTGCCATTTTTTTTTTCAATTTGCGTGTATAATGTATCCCGAAGCCTAAAAAACCAAGGACAGGGCGCTATGGCGCTCTTTGGGGGAGGCCTATGTCCAGCAGTGGACTGAAATAGGCCGATGATGATGATGATCCCCAAGCGGTTATATACTTAATTTAGTACTTATAAACCAGAGACACCGGATATACTTAATTTAGTACTTATAAACCAGAGACACCGGATATACTTAATTTAGTACGTATAAACCAGAGACAACGGATATTTGGTCGTAAAATGACACATACCTACTACGTAACAATTCGTAAGACACTGTTTTATTTTGCTTACGACAAGAACTTTTACTGTCATAGCTATACTTTGCGAAGTTAACTAGTTAGGAATAAACCCAATGAAATATTTCATTTTGTCCTAGATGGCGACGGATCTCATGTTCTTAGGTCCTGACATTTCCTTACGTTATATTTTATTCTAATGGTTTTTTGTTGTTACATTAGTAACTAACTTGCTCGGTATTTAACTGGCTCCATTTGGCTGACTGCCCCATTGATGCAGTGGTTAGTGAACCTGACTGTTGCACTGGGGGTCGTGGCTTCGATTTCCATCCAAAACCAATATTTACGTGATGAGCACAAGTATTTGGTCTGGGTGTAAAACATCCGTATAAGTATATATTTATACGTGTACATATGTACTTTATCAGCCGTGGGGATATCATAACATAAGTTATATATCCGTCGCGACCTCGCCGCATGCGGCGGGAGCGTATGAGGAAGGACCTCGTACAGCTCCGAAACTAGTCGAGCCATCCCGGAAAACGTACGTGAGTCAAGCAGGTACATGTTTAATTATGTGTATAAATACTCACGAAACATTTATTAGTAAAATAACACAAGTTCTCTTGATGCTTACTTTGGGATTAGATACCCGTGTGTGAAGATGTCCCAAGATATTGTTATTATTATCTAAACCATACGCATTTAGTATCGATTGTATTGACGATCGACTTGAGATAAGTCACAATAATATTGCTACCCTCGAGGATTATATCCTAACGCCTATTGTTCAATTTCCGTATACCCGTCTACACGGAAAACAATTGTATAAGAATTGCTGTTGAGCGGCAAAAATATGAGGGATAATGAATACACAGTTGAATTTCGAATAGAATGTTCCAACACACTGTCATGGTAATCGTATGCCATAGAAATGTTATATATAGAATTGGGGAGCCAGCCTAAAACATGTCCTTCGAAAAAAAGAGATAGCAAATGAGGCTACCTATCTCTCTGCCTCTTTCTACTCGCACACGCAGACGCGGCGCTAGCCTGAGTTCATTATTTGAAAAACAAGGAGTTCTTTTGCTGCGCATGGGTCAGTATTGATATAGAGATAGGATATCGCGATCTTTTCTCTCTTTCTAGCCGTCAGACGTTGCCGTTTACAGGTAACCGTATGTCTTCCCCACTCTATATATAATATCTTTATGTCGTATACAATATTTTGTTAACGTACGCAAAACGGTTAAAACGTACAGTTAAAACGCAATTCAATCTAACTGTCATTGTGAAATTTGACATTTGACGTTTTGTGAACTTTTTAATTTGTATTCCAGTTCTCTGTGTTTAGTGTATGTTCTCCTCGTCTTATTATTTTATACTTAGAAATGTATTAGACACTGCACTATTCACCAATACTATTCGATAGAGTTAGATTACGCTGGTTATAATCGGAATTCCCGCAGCCACTCGGTCGTCGGGACTTTGTACTAGAATGTGTTTCTTACAAAAACGGCCGTGTGAACGATTACTTCATTTATATTTTATTAACCCGCTTTTTATTTATTATCTTCCACGCGGGTGCCATTAACACCTCATAATTTAAACTTAAGAGAAAAAGGTTATTAGCCTCAAGTGGAGAGATGAGACCATTTCGGGAAAGGAATGTGTGGAAAACCACGTGGCGATAACTATTGTGCCGTAAGGACCCGTCAACGCTTTATCAGTAGCTGAACCATTTGTACCATTATACGCTACAAACGTTTTATATGGCTGTTTCGTTTTGTTTTTGTTTTCTGCTGTCACGTCAGCAAAATGGGCAAGCCTATTGCAGCGTTCGCTAAGTAGGTTACCAGCATTACAGTATGCATGTTAATCTCGTATTAGGGCCGAACAAGAAACGCACTGACAACCGTTTTGCCTACAGGGCTGGTTTTGAAAGTGTCATTGGGTACTATATCGCATTATCGGCAGAAGCCGTACACGTGTCCGACTTAGACGCCTTGCAGATGACGAGGGTCAATGGAGGAAAATAGTACGGAGTATCGACTCGAGTTCAATTCTCATAAGCAACTGAATATGACATGTTTGCTTAAGCGTTGTACTGAAGTGCCCGGATATTTTGTTAAGTATATTTCTGATTTTCCTTTTTAAATATTTTGTACTGGCGAAATAAAGACATTCTTTAAAGTAATTGTTATATAATGTGTTACCCAGGTTAGACTAAATGTCACAGACTAGAGTCCAGATTTATTTTTATGCTTTCGTATTGTTGTTCAATTTCCGTCTTTTTTCACATCATATTAGGAGACAATGTGATAGGAAATTGGAAACATGCAAACTTCTAGAACGTTTTCGGCGGGAAAAAAACTACAAACTGATCCTTATAATTTCCATAGTATATGCAATTACATGATGTAATGTAAGTGGACCTTTACATATTCTTACACGTTAACGATGAGCAGGTGTTCTCCGCACATGCAAAGGAACTTTGATGGGGTCACGGGGACTGTTCACACAATGGTGTCGTGTCAAGGGGCGTGAGGCACACGCCTCTCAGCACGTATGTACTGTACCCCAATTTCTCCCAAGTCGTCGCTACTGCACACCGGGTCGTTAGCTCACTCTTGGCATGGTTTCTGGGTGTTGCTGTGTCCTACTTTTTGCTGAAATTTATGGGAGCTTTGTTTTGTTTGCTTTTTCAGTTTGCAATTAGTAATAAGAATTCTTTTTGGTATTATTTTATTTAAATAATATCTAAGGAGAAAGTCAAACACTTCGTGGGTATTGTCCTTTTAGATGCTGGTATAATCGGATAAGGTCTAATTTTCGAGTAGTCAAAATTCTGAGAACTATTGAATAGAATCCATTGTTACTAAAATATGTATTTATATATCTCGTGAAATAAATATCATTTAATATTTACGTAACAATATTAAACATATTCATACAATTAACGCTAATCAAGAGCATAGAATCGAAATTAATTTGCAACATATATTTTAATCAGAGAATGATGACTTTAACTTCGTTTTATCATATTTTCATTTTAGACCTTTTCTCATATACCTAATGGTATTAAAACAACAACGATTAAAGTGCTTGTATCAAGAAACTATAAAATAAATACGATGAACTAACATTTTATAGAGACTATTGTAGGTAAATATTACAGCTAGCACTTTTTGTGGCATTCGTTCAAAAGCGAAGTAGGCCTTGTGGCTAAGGCCTTGTAACCGAGGCCACAGGTCTTATCTGTTCTATACATTCGCAAATCTACCGGAATATTACATGGAAGGCCCTATTAAATAACAAGAAATTATATAACAGATCGTCGCATACAACAATTAAACTCAAACCGAAGCACTAATAAATCCAAACGAATTACAAACCTTGATTTATTTTTCTTTCTATCATAGAAATGACAAAAACTAAAATAATCTATATTTCAGCGGAAATTACAATTACCTGGTAAGTCATGTAGTGAGAGTCAGTGGAAGAACTCTCCCATGTCCTAGAGTAGGTGCTAGACGACGCAGAAATTGGAATAATAATAATGATATATTACGTTTCTATAAACTACTCGGAAAAATTATTAATACGGCCAATAATAAGTCTTATATAGTAATATTAAGGTTCAAAAATCTGTTAATGTAATTTGTGGAAAAAATCGAAAAAGGGAAAAAAAAACAGAAAAGAATAAACATTTCTAAAATAACAAATCCAAGCCTGTATTTTAGACATCTTTAAATATATTTCACTATCATTATTATTACAACTTCGCGCTAGATCCGTTACGAGATAGGCAGTGATTATGAATCAAATTACAAATGTCAGTATTAATAATTTACAATGAGCATTGGCAATGAGCATGTCTCTTCTGATGATGTCTGGTGACCATGGGAATATCTTACAGCGCGTAGTTCTAAAACGCATACGATACGTCAAGTAAATCTTTAAACTATTGATGCTTGTATGGTTATTTCTACAAATGGAATTTCTTCCCATATTATTCTGTGCTTCATCAAGTATATAGTTTACCCGTTTAACGCTTACGGCCGTTGAGATAACAACATTTATCCCCATCCCGTACAACACGCGTTGAGATTATGGGTAAAAATCTCTCTGGGACGCTTATGTCCAGCAATGGAGTTAGCCAAGCTGACGATGATGACAGCATTTAGATGTTGTGTAACATAAATATTGTATTATAAACTAGCTGGTGTAAGATCTAGCAGCAATATACAAGAAGAGTTGCATAAGAAAGAAGAATTCCGCTAGAACACCATCTCAATGTTAGGTTGTTAATTTATGGAAAATGCAATTTTATCGTATAATGGTTATCGTACAAACTGACGTTCATTATTCTAACTACAAATAACTCACGGAACTCGTTACACAATAAAATGTAACGTAATATGCATGTTTATTATTTGTATAGCGATACATAATGGTTGCATTGAACAAATAACAAAACCTGTCTATTACCTTCCTTTCATATTAAATTCCCTCCAAATCGTTGTAATTCTATATTCGAAATTCAAAATTTCAAAATTGGTGAAGCGAGAGACGTATTTTTTTAAGCAACCAGTAACATCGTTCAATATATAAACATAATTGAAAAGGCGTATAACAAGTTATGAATTGTATTGTTGAATAACAACGAATTATTCAAGTTGAAAGACGCTTACAGAAGTTACATTACTACATTGAATACAACAAAGACAAGTTCGTTTGTCGGACGCGTGCAGCGAAGTATTGTCGGGACTAATAGGCACGCGTCAATTTATCTCCCCACGAGCTGAAGAAAATACACTCGTGCAGTTCTTTTTATTGTTCTATGCTAGCAAGGGGACGGGTACATAATGCCAAGCGCGCGACCAGTCGGACCAGTTGCTCCCTCCCCGCGCGAACAGCTGACTGAACCGACAACAAAGACCAAACCAGTCTACACAATCAGCACATTACTTTCAATGTTACTAAATACACGTACACTAGCTAGAGCTATCGATTCAACAACGTTGTGCCATTGCGTGTGTGAGTTGAATGCCAAAACAAAAAGAAAAAATGATATGATCGTCATGAATATCTAAAGTATGATTGGTTTTCCTAACGCCCAGTCTAATAAATGTAGTACATAACAATGTTGACCGTGAATCCGTTCTACATGAAAGGTGAACTGATCTGATCCTAACAAAGGACTACTTGCCTTTCTGTTCATCCAATACACGAGGGCGCTCGAGATACAGCACTCTGCGAAACTGAGTCCTTAACGTAACTAGTCTCTAGAATAAATCGTAATTTCACGGATTCATTTTGAACATAGTCAATAGTCACTTGTGTCGTAGTTTTCACTCATCGGTTGCTATGGTGCTGAGAACGTTCACGACACGATTAATGAGCTGTTTGGATGTTGTAAGTACTGTAAAGTCTTTGTTTACAATGTTACCGATTTTTATGTGTTATTTACATCACTTTTCAGTGGCCTGCGAACGTGATAATCGTTGCACTGCCTGCGCACTTTATTTGCGCTGCTGCGTCAAAACAGACGGTCGGGGGTGGCAATACTCGTATTTAGACGAATGTGTTTCGTCGTATCAGCCGGTTTTCTATCCCAGTTCCTAGCCTAGGTCTACGGCTTTTTGTCTCACTCACTCATTTGGCATTTATATTTCTGGGTTGCCACATAGAATTATCAAAAAAGCTGCTATCAGATGGTTGGCTTATAAAATGAAATTGGAGTGGATGGCGTAGATGTATTTAATTTGATATTTATTACGTGTTCTGTTATCTTCACCGGATTTTTATAACCCAGACTTTCTTTTCAAAAAAGTTCGGTACATGTATTAAAAGGTAAAATGACATGGGTTTAAATTTCAAACTGAACTTGTAAAGGGCATTTTTTATATGTTTTCATATAACTTGTTTATATGCATATTAATAATAACTTAGTTTAAAAAGAAGCGACTTAACACTTATAATAGTGTTTGGTATGATTCTTTTTTGTCATCGTTTTGTCAATCTTGAAACAAAATTTTACTAAAATGGTAGAAAGTATATGTAGTGTGTAACTCAACAATGCCCGCGCTTTGTTTGTTTACTTTTAAAGTACTTATCTTTAATTATTCCTAAATTTCGACACCAAGAAACAAATGTATTATTAAAACGCTGACTACTTACCTTAATTTAAATGTTGTGGCGGCAGTGTTTTCTTACTTATTGTTAGATTTAAATAAGCTTATGTATTGTTACTGGAGCCAGCACTATAAAACTGTTAGGGAAAACAAGATTCGGTATTCGAACAAATTCGTATAGTTTTCTAGTAATAATATATATTTAACATGTTTTACTTATCATCGTCTGTTCTGGATTTTGGGTAGATGACATATTTTTTTTATTTTTCAGGATTGGGTGGAGTAGTTTTGATTAGCAAAAATCGATGTCCACCAGTGGACTTCCAAAGGCTGATGGAAGGATATTTACTACATTATCTGTAATATTAATTATAAGTGTGTGATAAATAAACTATTATTATATAATGACAAATAATTTAAATATTAAATTGAGTTTCATTTCAATTCACATTCTTTCATAGGTGTTTCAAATTATTTATTTTTATGAAAATAAAATAATTCCAATCGTTTCGTGTGTATAGTAAATTTGCGTGTATTTAAGCAATTTCTTATTAAGGGTCGTTGGCAGGTAGGGTAATACTTGTTGATTTTTTTTATTTCTCCAACCACCATGACCGTTTCATTTGTAATTATAATTTAAGCTCTGAAGCTAGTACATCAGTTTATCTAGTCCTATTATTTAAAAAAGTAGTTATATGTTTGGATACACTTAAAGTCGTTTGTGAAATGGATAAGGGTCTTCTCAACATCTATATTGGCAATATGAATTTTTTTGTTGATAGAGAGCGACGACGCTTTAAATGCTATTGCTATCCCAAAGCAGATTACAAAATAACAACACAGATTACAGAGTGGCACCTTACATTTATTAAACATATGAGCAAAGTATACACATCTTAGTAGGTCTTTTGTTGACAATCACAGAACTGACTTGGCTGAACTCAGTGCTTATTGTATTTTCATCGATAACCTTGAAGCCAACTTGCTTGACAAAACATCCTTGAAGATACTGGTAGAAATCTTAGATTAGGCAGATAGGCTACCTAAAATAAGTATGTTATAATCCTGTCTATGGTTTTAGAGTTAAGTAGCAATGGTTTTAATTTTAAAATAACAGAATAGCAATAATTAAAGTAGATTGAGAGAACAATTACTGTGACTATTTAACATGGCATGATATTATGTTCTCTTGATTTTTCAAAAAAAAAGGTTAGGGGAAATCCAATTTTGACTCCTACTATGAACATAGAAGTAGTTAAATTTGGTATATCCTTACTATGGACATAGTTTATTGGATTTTTATAATTTAAAATTTCTGGTAGTGACTCCAAGTCTGGAATTGTGCCTGGTGTATGGTAATAGGCTTACCAACTATTCCATGGGACTTAAACGTAACTGGTGAAACATGGGAGTGTAGTATACACCTCTGCCTACCTCTTTGGGGTTTACAGTTGTGATGTTACATTATGAAAATATAGTTTAGATGTAGTACTATCCCATTGGTGTGACCTATCAACCATATAATTCTCTCTCTGTCTATCAGTGATACTTATTTGTTGAAATTGTTTTGTGATTCTATAACTAATTCGTTTGATGTTTGTTATTTTCATATACGTATATCAATTTGAACTGCCTCAAGGTAAGCTATTATTCCTTATTAATTCAAATCCCCATGTCCATGGTCCAACACCAGTTAATCAGACCAGACTATTGACAAAAGTGCTAACTGCTAACCAATGGAACCAGATAATAGAGAATGTATTGTTTTCTGTTTAATTACATCTAACAGTAGTTGACAATCTCAAAAATATTTTTATAAATATTTATTCATTATTGTCCTGTACAGAGGATACTAAGGATCAGGCTCGAATCGTTAACAATAATGTATGGGTCCAAAACAGCAACAAAGTTAATATAAAAAAATTCTCTTCAGTATTTATAGATTTTGATACCATACAAATAAATGCTAGCTTTGACTTTCATCTCACCATACAATTGTGTTTCTGGCTATGACCTTGCTACAGATCCGGTTGTCAACAACAATACATCCTGCTAGGGATTGGCTAAATCCTACAAAAGTTTAAAAAAGCAGAATACAATATTATATTAAACAAATTCTTTATAATATTCATATACCATATATTAACCAATTTCTTTATTTAATTTTTTATGTAACATAAAAAGCAAAGAAATGGATAGAAATTATTTGAAATCCAGATTGGAGCATGCTGAATATGTTATTCCTATTTATCTTGGTGTAATAAAAAAATAATTGATTCCTCTCACATGAAACAGTTTTTTATACAGTGTAAAAATGTCTAACCTAATGCCTAGTGCCTAAACAAGATGTTCGAAATAAAATTGTTATTGGAGTTCTCATTATATGTGCCATTTATCAACACTGGCTTCGAGAAGAAAGTGTTACAGCATAATTTATACTATCCACTCAATAAAATTTTGGGTAAAAAACATAGTAACATTTATTTTTATGCAACATCACTGTTTTCTCTAGCAAGTTAGATGTAACATGTTTCAAGAATATGAAATACCTGCATTACACATTCATTTTTTTAGATCAATAGATCTAAAAAAATGAATGTGTAATGCAGGTAATGATTCAATAGAATACATCTTTTGTGGTATTGATGGTTATGTAGGATTTAGCCGGTACCCAAGTTAATGTAAAACCATTATGCGTTTTTCTGCCAGAATTTGCCCGCGTTGCGAATGGATTTGCTTTTGCCGGAGAGCTTCTTTGGCGCGGAGTGTGAATCGCTACCACCGGCACCGCTCTCTTCGTTCTCGGCTTGAGACTTGAGAGTTTTCTTAATGAACACTATCTGAAATGACAATGGATAAGCATGTCATAACTTAGAAATACGAATTATATAATTACTATTCCATTTTGAGTACTGTCATTGTGAAACATAATAGTACATTTCCAACATTTACAGGAATAAAAATTTTATATTTATTTATTTTTAATTTGAGAAGTTACTGCTTATGATTGAACTATAAAAACATCACTGGCAGTTGCAGAAATGACTATTGCAAAATGATGATATGACAATCAAATCATCACTCCCAATATCAATATTTTTACTAGATGGAAATAAAACCAGCAACTGGTGCAAGAGCCATTAAAATATCAAGTCAGTTAATAATTATTGTAGTATCAGTACAGTTCAGAATTGGTTGGATGAAAAGGCTGCATTTATGACCAATTCCAAACATATTATAACATGTATGCTGGAAGAAAATTATATAATTTGAAAAGTAAAAAAACGCAAATAAGTGTATAATAATGTGCTGACTAATGAGTCTAAAAAAAAAAAATTTATTTATCACAACATCACTTCAAGTATTTGTTGATTTATGTTTGAAATCAAAACTGATTTATAGGAATACAATTAAATTATAGCTTATAAGCAAATATAAACCTAACCTAACCTAATTCAATCTAACCTCACCATATCTCACCTAACCAACATTCTAGATTAATTGGCCACTTAGTATTTTTAAGATCCCATTTAAAGTTTAAATTCTCTTTTTCACTAGTAGTATTTCCTTTATTATTTCACTGCTTCAAAACTTTTATGAAGCTTAACTTTGGATAATTGTTCAGTAAATTGTCACAAAATATGTAAACACTGACATTTTATTTTACTCAGAAAGTTTACTGAATTTTACTTCAAGTTTCTAGTCATGGCTAAAACAATAAACCAATTCAAATAGCCGACATAATAATTTACAACATGTATTAACTGTATATTACCCACATATCAATTAGTCTGTTCAAATATTCAAATAAACTTAGAGGATTATAAAAACATACTTCTTGATCAATGGTTTGCTGGTGTCTTATTGCACGTTGCTTGTGGTGGTTGGCACGTTGTATGTGACGATCGACTGAGTTGAGCACTGCTTCGCAAGCATTGCACCAGTCGGCTAGCACATCTGCAATGGCTGAAGCATCTTCGAGTCTTGCATCACGTCCTAGTGCAACATCAACCTCCACTCTTTTGCATTCTTGATCTAGTTTGCCATGGATAATATCTGGAACAGTAGCCAAGAAAATGGTTATAATAATGATCTTGCTAAATTGAATGAATGTTACTTCTATATTTTAAAGGATATTTTGTAAGTTTCAATGAATATGGGAAAATATCGAAACCTCGATTTAGAACTGTCAAAAGATTGACTGAACTTCATTTCAAAAAGTCTTATACTGTGATGAGGATAAAGAAAAGATAAAGGCTGTTGTCTACCCACACCACTATGGAAAGAATGTTCCAACATTGTGAATTCAAGTTGTACGCACCATACAAATAACATTGGCTCTTAGACATGTTTTATGGTTAGATAACAGAGATTTGTGAGCTAAATCCAAAAATTGTAGCAGAGAGAATGGACACAGCATCCTTCCTTCAATATCAATGTTTAAAAGCTGTATCAATTACAAAGGTCAATGCACCAATGAGGGGTGTAAAAAAACTGTTCTTTGACGGTGTAATATAGATGTTTATGAAAATTTTTGCAAAATGATCTTTCTAGTTTTCTCTCTAGTATTTTATATCACTATTCAGTCAATTCATTCAAGACAACTATATTTACATTTAGTCAAATTTATTACCTGCATATATAGCTTCTATAATGAGATCCTCAAGATCTCGAACATTCTTGATATCCAGTTCCTTCAGCAGCACACTGTACGGTATACATTTCTCCTGTGTCGCTAGTGTGGCTATTGTTAGATGTTGGAGCTTCTTGCACTGTACTGGTGTCAGTTCTAGGTATTCAGACTTATTCTCAAGGTAATCTTTGTATGTGCCATATGCAAATAGGTTGAGAGTTTTAAAATGCTTTTCGAAAGCTCCAGTTTCTAGCTGAAATGTGTTTTAGAAGTAAATATGTGACATTCTAGATCGCGGTAGAAGCATTTATCTGGGCTTCGGCAGTTTACAATCTGCCAGTTCATCTTTTCTTTTTATGTGAACACATATTTAACTTATTTATACTTTTTAAGCAAAAGTCAATGTAAGCTTTCATTGCCATTTTGTTTTGTAATTATCATATATATTTATTTTCATAAGCAACTTTAAACAAGGACTGCCTTGTTAATCTAGTGGTTGCAAGTGAGGTGACAGAACAGGAGGTTCTGGATGTAATCCCAAGCCCAGATACTAATGGATGGTTTTTACTTAGATTTTCTAGTAGTAGCTAACCTAGTAGTTTAAAATTCGACCTCTCACTCCGGGAGACCGGTTCAAATCCTAGCGCGCACCTCTTAAAAATATGTGTTTTAAGTATAAATATCACTTGCTATTGGATTTGTGCAAGGTGCATGGCAATAGGCTCACGACTTATTCCATAGTGGGACGTAAACATAACTGGTGAAATGTGGGAGTGTTCTACACTCCTCTGCCTACCTCTTCGGGGATAACAGGTGTGATGTTACGTAGTAGTAGCTTGGAGTCTAGCCTAGTGTATCTCGAGAGGCCCATTTCCTATTCCATGGTGTGACCTAACTACTGAAATGTGAGAGTTTACTACCCTTGTCTGCCTACCCTACGTATTGAAGATGTGAGACTACTGCTTTTTGTTACTTTATAACTTTTAAGAAGTATTAGTCAGAACTGGATGACCAGTCTTTCAAAGCTAACAGAAGTTAATAGAAAATTTGGAATTTACAGCATTAGATAATCAGGAATTGCAAATGTTAATACGACATGTTGGTTCCGAAGGTAAATATTGTAAATATTGAATTTGTATGAAACGCTTATTCTGCACATCATGCTGATTATAACATGTTTGCGAATCTGCACCGATATATATATTTATATTTTGTATTAAGTACCACACATAAATAGTAGGAGAACCTGTTGCTTGTTTCAGAATTATTAAATTATGTTAAATATTGTTCAGCAAAGTAAAATCAATGTAAATATATAGTAAAATACGAAAAAGATATCTAACCTCTTTTATATTCGGCACCTCTAGAAGTTCACCAAACACGTGAACGCCAGGCGCTTCTAGAACCTGCTTGATAAGCTCTGCACATGCGAAACCTTTTGCGCCTTTGGCTAAAAGCACGAACTGCTCCAGAGAATGATTTGATAACGACAACAAAGAGGAAGGCTCATCCCTGTCCATTGACATAGGATTCATGACGACTGTTTTTTTATATATTGTAATTAACGGTATTCTGCGTCTCTTTTTGTGAGAACTATTATAACTATAACACCAAAAATAAATTAATATTATTCAAACTACCTATTTTTTCACATCAGAAACACACTCACATTTCATGACATTGACAGATTTTTAATGTGAATCGCCAGTGACATTTCAATTTAGTACAATTACAAGTGAGCGATAACGAAACAAAACGAAATTAAAAAACAACTCTATGGCTTTTATTACCGTAATAGTATAATTGTCGAGTAACATGAATTCATAGTACCATTTGCTCAAAATGTTGGTCCCATAATTAAATAAAAAACTGCTTAAATTATTTTCACATTCATTTTTAATTGGCATTTAAATAAAGTTTTCGTGCATTACGCTGTAATTACGTTTTTAAAAACGTAATTGACCATAAACAATAAAATGGCGTCCAGTTTTTTGTGTGTGCGCTAAAATTATTGTTTTTATAAAATCGTCTTGTGTAGCAGTTTGATTTAAATTTTATATAGCTCATTGTTACCTAATGCCTATGTTAATTTTATATTTTTGCAAAGGAATCACTAAAATATGTCGGTTATCTTAGAATCAGTGCGTGTCAATGCAGACTGTAGCGTCCTATGCCGCCTTTTTCATTGAGTTGATTAGGCCAATTTTTTAAGTTTAAGCGTCAATTTGATGGAAACTGTGGGGGAATCGTGTTTATGTAATGCAATAATGTTTAAGTTCAGATGATACAGTGTTTTCGGTGTTTTGATTGAAGGTGTGTGTGTGTGGTTGTGAAAGCGTAGTTACATGTCTTATAATGGCTAAACTGTCATGAATGAGTGTCGTGTTTACTATCGAGACAGGGTTTATGTTGATCGGTTTATTTTTAATGTAGTGATTGTACATAAACGTTAAACATGTGTATGCCAACTCCGAGTAATGTATCGGGCTTCGGTTATTCGTGGGGTTTCACGAGTAGTGCGGACCTCACGAAAGGTGAAGTGGAAACTCCTAGCAGCATGAGCTACACGCTCGGTAACACAGTAAGTGTACGTAAAGTTCCTTATCATTAGATTATATGTACTATTGTGATGTCATCTGTCTTATTAGGGAATATTTGTGTACGTTTTGTGGAGTATAGACCATTTGTTGTGTACAAGAAACTGTCAAAAGAACAAACTTAAAATGTAATAATGAAGACAAAATTTAAAATGCATTAATTAATTTAATTTTGAATTGTATTAATGACTTATTTGTGCATAAAACTGTGGTAAATAATGTCAAGTTAACTTTTTAGCTTTAACTTTATGACAGTGGTTTTCAAAAGTTCTAATTAGACATTAAACTTTTTTAAATTTACTAAACACATACCAAATTGATAGTTTATTAAATACATGTGAAGCTTAATATTCAAAGCAAAACTGTGTGATTTGTTTTATAATATGTTTACTCAAGGTTTTATTAATTTTTCATTCCTTAAAGAAAATATAATTAATTTATGCCCCTTTTAGAGGTTGCGCCAGTTAGTTGACATTCAAAAATTAAAAAAACAACTTCTCAAATGCCTTTTAATATGCTGCTTAAGGGACGGTTAGTGTTATTATATACAATTTATTTTTATATTTTATGTTTACTGCCAGTTCCTTTGTTGCTTTTGCTGTGTTCATGTTGAATATAAGAGTGATAAATTATGAATTCATAATCATTGAACATCATACTTCTTTTGGTAGTACTAAGAATTTTTATATATAGCGGTTCATTTCATTCACTACTAAAATAGCTGTATCTATTAGGAAAACACAAAAGAAAGCTTTTATTTCACTATAAGCAATCATTTAAACATAATAGTTGATCCATTTATCATTCCACTGTTGGAATATGGGTCTCCCCTCATAATGAGAGGGTTAAGGCCATAGTCTGCCATGCTGACCAAGTGCGGGTTGGCAGACTTCACACACCTTAGAATTTTTTTTTTGTTTATTCTAAGGTGTGCAGGTTTCCTCACGATGTTTTCCTTCACAGTTAGCAAGTGAGATTTTAACTTAAAAACACTTCTGTAAAAAGGCGCACGCCACATGTTTGAACCCAGGGCCCTTGGAGTGAATGGTCGAATTTCAAACACCTAGGCTATCACTGCCATTTAAACATGTGACCGAGTAATTATTGGGTTCCTTATTTCTTATTTATCTTCTGTCTATCGTTAGAATTATGTACACCTTAATCTGGGGTACATGTGAACTGGTTTGTACATTCTTTGAATGAATACAAAGGTATTGTGATCAACTTAATATGTATTAAATATTCCACTCATTATATAAAAAAGCAGTGATAGCCTAGGTGTTTGAAATTCGACCATTCACTCCAGGAGACCAGGTTCAAATCCTAAAATTAACCTCTTGAAAATGTACATTTTAAGTTTAAATTTCACTTGCCATTGTATTTGTGCTCGGTGCATGGCAATAGGCTCACCCCACCTATTCCACAGTGGGACGTAAACGTAACTGGTGAAACATGGGAGTGTTCTACACTCCTCTGCCTACCTCTTTGGGGATAACATGCGTGATGCAACTTTTTTCTTTTGCTCATATAGAAAGCGCGATGATAACAGAAATATTACAAACCATCAAAGTTAATGATGAGTCGAAGTCACCGAACATCCTTACTAAAAAGATGTGAATGAAATCAGTCACCAAAATGATTGCCTTTTATAAATGAATATATGGTAGAACATTGTTTAATATATTATTAAGTAAATTTAAAGGATAGATAGATATATAAACAGTTATGTTAAAAATGTAATTTTTACATATTAAAACTTTAATTAAGTCACAGCCTTGAGTTTTCTTAAATGTATTTATATATATATATAAAATTGCAATTCCAGGTTTCACCGGAGACAACATTAACTGTTATGTCGCACAAAACCCCTCAAGTGCAGGAGAAGGTCGGTGCAGTGGTAGCTGTGTCGAATTCCGCGGCGCAAGTGACGAGGGTAGTGACAACGGGCACACCGGTGACTGCAAGGAGAGCAATGTTTCTGTTGAACGAGGCTCCCGGACATACAATCAATAGACAGCAGAATCAAACGGCCACCATACAAAGTGAGTTTCAGATTAAGTTCTTTATATATTTTATTTATACAGTCAGTACCATGATTTTATTTTAAACAAAATAATGGTAGAAAGACCATGATTAAACAGTGGAATGATGAATATGTTGAGAGAAAAAGAAAAATATTATAAGTACCTCATGAAGTTAATATAATAAGAGAATTTTTTTATTCAAGACTAATTAAATGCTTGCAATTATAGTTTTTGAAAGATGATTATAACTACATTTTAAAGTTTTTCAAAAAAATATGTTGCACAAGTATTAACTATATTATAAAATAATATAAATATTTTGTTCAAAAATTATGTAGCAACATAACATCACAACTGTAATCTCTGAAGGGGTAAGCAGAGGAATGTAGTGCACTCCCACAATTCACCAGTTTTATAAAGACTTTATCTTCAAGTTGCTTATAATGGAATGAAAACGTGTATGGGAGAAAATGTAAGACAAGAAATTAAAAGAAATTTTAATTGACATAAATAAATTTGTATGTATATATTAACTCAGAGTAATCAAATCCTAATTGGTCCTCAAAAGTTAGTCCTTTAAAATCCTGATGTGTGGAATGTGGAACCTTTATCTTATTGGTCTTATTTGACCACTAGCTGTGCCCATGATTTATTTATGTGGGAGTAATGTTTTGTGAAAATTAATCTAGCGATATTGCTTTGAATGAATTTTAATTTGTATTATTAACCAATCAAAATTCATGAAATTTTTCTAAAATAAATATAGTCTAAGTTACTCCTCATAATGCCAGCTACCTGCCAGTGAAACTGCTGGCAAAATTCGATTTGAAAACTGTGGCCGTTTTTTTTATATGTACTGGCATGTCTGGCACCAGTGTGCCTGTATTTATAAATGCTTGCCGGTTTCAAAGATTATTTTGTATATTTTATGAAGGTCACTATTTCTAATGTTATTGATGTCTGTTTCTATGTTCAAGGCCCCAATTATAACAATCATGTTAGTCCTAGCTTGTAGTGATAACGTTTTACAACCCACCATTAATTTTTAGTAGTGGAAATACCTGTTTCAGCGACGTCGCTGTCGGCGAAGTCGTTTATGACGCCAATCGGACCAATCCAGTTAACGGCCGAGGAGTGCAATGAGATTCTGATGAAGAGAGCGTTACAAGCACAAGGTATAGCCACACCAGTGATAGATGCATCACAGTTGAACCATACAATACTGAATGGTGGTCTCAAGAGTCTAGCGGAGGCAACCTCACAGCAAACACAAGCAGAGACTATACAGACAACGACTGTCCATCAGCACCATTTGTTGCACACGAAACAGGAGCCTGGAACCGCTAATAATTCACCTAAAGTGAGTGTGTGGCTTATTCATTTTAATGCCCTTCCATGGATTCTATGTAAGGGCTAGTTTATCATAAGTAATTACATTTTAATAGGGCCATTTCTTGTCCTAGCTAAACTATACTACTTTAGAACATTTCTAAAGACAGATTGGCCAATCCAGAATTATCTCCATTTTTGCTGGACTGACTGTAAGGGTATAGATGGGTTGGAGATTAATACTTTTTTCCTGGCATAATTTGAAAGGTTTCACAATCTTATTGTTCCCACTCAGCTGGGGAAGTGACTAGAGCTGTAATTATTTATGCAGCAGTGCAAAAGTAATGACTTCAGGCATGTAAAATGAGTCTTGCCTTGTTCTCGTCACGAAAATACCGTTATTTTTATATAATTAACACGAAACGGTAAAAGAAGGTAGCTAATTTTTTTTTACAAGAAGTCAACCTGCGCATGTGCAGTGAAGTGGTGTAAGGTCTACATCTCAAATTGAGGGAATCTTTACTTCACTAAGAGATTGTAACCTAAAGCCATCAGACTATTTAGTATTGAGTGGTAAAATAGTGTATGAATAGTTTACATTTCCTCAAATTGAGGGATTCCTTATATTATGAGACGGTAATATGAAGCCATCAGCGCCCATTTAGTACTGAGTAATAAAGTAGAGAATAGGACATAGTGTATGAAGCGAGTGTTAGGCGGTGTATTCGCAGGCGGAGTTGCTTGGCAACAGCGTGATGGCGACGGTGCAGCCCATCGCGGTGAAGGAGCGGCCGTACACGTGCGACGAGTGCGGCAAGTCGTTCCTCCTCAAGCACCATCTCACCACCCATGCCAGGGTGCACACGGGTCAGTTTTTAACTTTTTTTTGCATGGGAGGGGGGGGGGGGGGGGTCCTTCAAAATTTTGCCCTTACACGTTGAGGGAGCCCGGGTTGGTGTTTAATTTTT